>JADBJO010004135.1:65000-70000 GCA_016801955.1 Conus betulinus | reverse complement strand
CACTGGTGACGTGGGGCGAAAATACTCGTGGCAAGCGATCTATCACTCAGAACACGTCACAAGAATGATAGCGACGGTCTTCTATAAATAAATATGACTGAATTTCCAGAAAATCTTAAACCAGTGGTTCAGCATGCAAATTCAGTCCTTCCTACATCACATCATACTGATCAGCAGGCTACTTACAGTCAATTTCATTGGTTACTTCAAAGAGAATGCAACAAACCCGCTGGCGTCTTCAAGCACTGAATGAGTGGTCCTTGTTGAAGTATGTCATTTTCAACTCAATCAAACAACAACGAAATAATCGTTTTGACTTTCACATCATTTATCGTCAAGAAGATGAAAGATAGCTCTATTTCACTGCACAAAAATAAAGTCACTGCCGGATTTAGGCTTATAAAGTAAAATTAATTAAAAATGGTCTGAATCAGGTTATCCTGAGGGAATTTCAGTGCTGTGACTGCAGAGTTAACTGGCACACAGAGCAGAACAAGGGCCTGTGTTGATAGTGTTAGAGTATTGAGAAAAAAAAAACAAGGAAGAATACCTGATCCAAAAAGAAATGTGCCAACACTGTCAAACGTCGAAGGAAGGTAAGCCAAAGCTGTGAAATATGGCAAGAGAAATTTAGACAAACATTACCTCACTGTCTCCAATGCATCTAACAACAAAAAAGAGACAACTCTAGCTCGAAATGAAATCCTAAATTTTTACAAGGGCTCAATGACATTCTTCACAGCGAGCCCGTGTAATTCTGCACCATCACAAAACGTCAGTCAGTTCTGTCGCATGCGTGTCCCCTCAGGCAAATTCTGATCCCACTGGCATGCAGTTCTCCACCATTCCTATTCACTCACTGACTCAGCAAGTTGACTGTCATGTGCAAGTACTCTGATTCTGTTGCTCATCTGTTAACATCTGGAACTGAAGGCACTCTTTCATGATTACAACTAGGTGGTGAAAGATCTTCTCCTTTGTTTGAAGAGAAACCAGAGTTTGGGGTGAAAATTAGGTGGGGAGGATCCCTGGTTATATATACAGAGAAAGGTGGCTTTTTTAATAAGGAAAATTGATGAAAATAATGGGTAATACCCACATTTACCCTTACATACTCTTCTGCGTAAAATACTGAAAAAAAACTTTCTCAAGACTTACATACCCCTTGGTGAGCTGTTTTGAGAAAGTTGCTGTTCTGTATTTCACCAACAGCACCGACGGGTAAGTGTGGATATTAGTATAATTACTTGAGAGAGTTCCATGTGTATATCTCACCTTTCTCTGTATGGGGGTGGGCAGTTTGTACCCCTTTCTTGTAATGGCTTTGAAGACAGCATTGGACAGGCCTGAAAAATCAATGGGAAAAAATGTTACATACTTGTGAAAGGAAGAGCACACACACTGACACATGTATTGCATGCATTCTTATCACCACCACGTAAATTATGGTTTCACCAGCGGGGTTGTTGTTGTTGTGGTTTGTTGTGTTTGTTGTTGTTTTCTGTTGACAAAGTCAATGTGAAAACTACAGCAGCAACACCCAGAAAACTTTGAAACGCGGACCAAGTAGGAAGCCAATGAAGTTTGTTGTTGATCTGAATCAAAGAATGGATCTAAGATTTTTGTTTTCTTTCCTTCATATTGCAAGTTGTCACATTTCTCAACATTTCCGGAAGTTGCACACACACACACACACACACACACACACACACACACACACACACACACACACACACACACACACACAAACACACACACGCTAATGCATGGGACTTAATGGAAAATAGGTTAGGTTATCAGATGCACTAATACCTCCAAAGTCGTAATAACTGGTGCAGATCCACATTTACACCTGGATCCAGTGAGCAACCAATTGTTCAACCTTGGCGGAGGTTTGACTTCTCCCCAAAGTCCCAATTTTTCACAACTACATTTCCTTTCATGCGTTCAAAAGCATTAATCTATTACTTTTATGCACGCTATACCTCACTTGTACGTGTGAATCCCTGGTTTGAAAATAAGGTTGATCCCTCCAACAACCCTTCAGAATCACTGAACTGCATGCTTAGAAGGGGCATATTTCCACATCCATTTTGTGCTCAAATTGAGAAGATAAGTGATTGTCTGTCCTTCATTTTTGTTGTCTTGAAATTGAATGTTGTCTGTCTTGCCTGAAGAAGATCAAAGAGCTCAAAATGCATCATGTTTTGTCTTGTAATTTGTTTAGTCTCTTTTGTTCGGGCGAACAACAAAGCTTCTTTAGTTTAAAGTTTGCATGTCACAAAATTAATGTGGATGTTCCTGAACTCTGCAACCTGGATAAGGAGAAGGCAAAGGGAACAGGGGAACTGAAGGAGAGGGCAACATACACACAGGTTCTCTTCCACTAATATAGAGAGATTTCCAACCCCAGAATTTAAGGACATGCAGAAACAGTGATATAGTTCCCTCTGAAGTTAAAAACCACAAAAAGAGAAAAATTATGAAAAGGATATATGTAACATTTGTTATATTTTCCATAGATTTCATCACCTACTGATAAGATCATAGCTAGCTGTGGGGGGTACGTGATTTGAACAAAATTTCATCTTCTTCATCACACTCCCATAACTTGCATTGATATCTTTTGTGTTTTTGTGTGTATGTATGTGCATATTGTGTGTGTGTGTGTGTGTGTGTGTGTGTGTGTGTGTGTGTGTGTGTGTGTGTGTGTGTGTGTGTGTGTCTGTGTGTGTGTCTGTGTGTGTGTGTCCCTGTGTCTCCCTGTGTCATCCTGTGTGTCTCACTGTCTGTGTGTGAGTATTTATAAATACAGGAGTGCACTTACATGCATGCCAAAACACACAGCAAAACACTTAAACAGCAAAACTCCACATACCCATTGCTTGGAACCCTCCTGACTTTTTTTTTCTTCCTGTTCTGTGCCTGCATCAGCTTCCTCATCTCCACCTCCTCCCCACTGCTCTCACCGCTGGAATCCTCGGCTGAAGACATGGTCTGTAAATAGCAGATAAGATAATGTTGCTTTATAGCCCAGCCGACCGCAAAGGTAATACAGCAGATGATGTATTTCAGCTGCACACCTTAAAATGTCCCGGCCTTGGTCTTAAACCTTTTGCTCCTTTTCATTTGTGTGATATTTTTCTTTTTTGATTCACACAAGGTGTCACTCTGCTGAAGTCAACATGAAATTCACAGAATTGTCCTCCTCTACAACTTGATATCCAGTTACACAATCATAAACACAATTTTTTTTTTTTTGTTATTTTTTTTTTCCTCAGCAGTTACATGGAACTGAATGTTGGCAGTACAATGGTTACGGGACAAAAAATTTTTTGCAACTGCTCCTATTGTCTGTAAATGTTCATGCTGTCTTTTCTCTGGAAGACAACAGACATAGATCAGCAAATCCTGTTGATACACTGCATTACATTTACAGTTTGCAGTGAACCAGGTTTGGTTTTATTGCAATTAATGAATTATTCAGCAACACCTGAAGTTCTCCAAAAAAACAAAAAGGGGGGGGGGGGGGGGGGGGGAATTTGTTTTGTTATGTAAACCCAGATTTTTTTTTATTTATGAAGTAATTGTATGTTTGCCATAATCACTTATTAAATTCAAACTGTTCTGAATTTGATAGTGTTTCAATCATAAACTGCCTACAGATCCAACACAGCAAGCTTCTATGTATACTTAGCTAGAAGCAAACAGCTCTTAGTCTGATGCAATGTTGATTGTGACTAGCCCCATGCTCTAACTGCACTGCCTTGGTTACAGTCAAGAAAATAGATCACTGCATCATATTAACATTTTCTCCATCATGTAATAAAAATACTAACATAAAAACATTCAAAATCTTATCAGTTATAAATCATTAAATGATCACAAAGTTAAGTAAACATTTTGCTGAATTAAAAATCTTCTAGCGTGATAATACTGATCATAATCATGTGACTGTTTTGCATTACTGAGTTAAATCTTTCAGTCACATTTACCACTGTATACTGAACATTATTTTGTATATCATATTCATAATTATAATGACAGAATTTTCCACAGCATTTTAATTGTTTCTGTAACTTTGGCATCTTCATGGTCTTGCTGTGACTCCCAGTCTCGTATTATAACTCTATTTGTTCTTTTGCCCATCAGACTATATTTTGATTTTGCACCATGCGGCATTCCTCGCAGTCGCACACTTTTCTTGTGTTGTAACTTTAGAAAATGGGGTATGCTTGTTTATTTCTTACACTGCATCAATTCGTTAAAAGGTTAGTTTTGTCTGGCACTTCTAAAAAATTAGATGACAATGAACAAAAATTCATTTATGAGAGCCAACCTATATATAATATCAAATTTACGTCTTAGATAAGTCAACTAAGTCATTGCCACTTTAAAAAAAAAATTACTTTCATCGTAAAAATACCCCTCTTCTGTGTGTGTCTGTGTGTGTGTGTGTGCGTGTGTGTGTGTGTAAGTGTGTGTGTGTGTGTGTGTGTGTGTGTGTGTGTGTGTGTGTGTGTGTGTGTTTCAGACACCTAAAGCCTAAGCTAACTCAAGTTGCAAAGTTTTTTCTCACTTTCTGTCAGGCAACACGGTTATAATTACGGTTTGCGCGCTTTCAGACTCGACGACTAATTTTTCGAGCTGGCATGATTCAATTGTAATGTTTAACTAATGAATCAAAATTGTATGATGAAGTTTAAGCTACAAACCTTTCAAGCCAATTGTACCAGGTAGTTCCAAACTGAAATTAGTAAATTAAGTAGCCGTCGTACCTATGATAGCCAACACACAAATAATTTCTCACGTGTAGGGAAAACCGGAAATAGTGACAGAGTTGTCGTTTACTTTTTGTTGAACTCAGTAATTGGGTCTGAACCTCCGTGAAACTAAGGATCCATGAGACACTGTCATGACATTTGTTTGTTGCATTGAAATCAAGACTTGAAATGTGTTTGGATGATTTTATATTCTACTGTTCACATGATCTTACTAAA
>JADBJO010004135.1:25000-62500 GCA_016801955.1 Conus betulinus | reverse complement strand
AAACAAAACAAACAAACAGCAGCAACATTTTCTTTTTTTTTTCTAAATGAACAGCTTAAAAAGACATAGAACTTTACATTATGAGAGCAGTTAACCTATAGAACACTTTCTGTTCTATATATGAATAATATATGATAAAAGATAAACATGTCACCGGAATTTTGGAATCAGCCTGTCCTTTAAAAAGCTGTAATCATCGTGTGTGAGAGACTATGCACACATTCTAAGATGTCAATGGACTTAGTTGGACTGTACAGGATCCTCAGACAGATTACTGTATTTCTGTATTATCCAGAGACGGAAGAGAACCGCTAGTTAGTGCTCTACATCTAGAGAACATAAGATTGTTGACGTGATTTCAATGCTGAAGGCATCTGCCTTTGGTGCGTAGTTGTGGCAAGTGGCCACAGTCTACAGAACAATCCATTTTTTCTATCATCTGTTAGTAACAAACAAGGGAGGTAAGTTTAGCTCCCTTGATATCAAAATTACATATCCATATCTCCAGACGAATGCTGCTCACAACACCAAATCGCTTAGCACAGGCCACACACCACCATTCTGATATTGCACCAAAGCGCAATGTAATCCATGGAAGCGTTTTGAGGCGTAACATAAATGTGAGTCATATATTGATTTTGAACTGACAGTAGATCAAATGAACAACCCCGACCAATCATTTTAGCTGTATTCAGGGGTTTCTACCGGTGACATCATTCACAATCTAGAAGTGAACTACCCCTTAGCTGATGTTAGATTTCAGGCCTTCACACTCACTCGCGGCCCTAACTATAGGCCTGGTGGTCTGTCCAAAATAGTCCCATTCCTTTCATTTAAAAATCTGTCTGCTTGGAACCACCTGCATATACGTTGATGGGCATATGAAAGAAAAAGAAGGAAAATCAACTTTCATGCACAATGAAAATTCTAAAAACCATCTAACTGTGCCTGTCTGTGAGTACTCAAATACTTAAGGCAGAGCTTAGCAAATTAACTTTTTGGTATGAAGTCACAAATGCCAACGAAGACTACACAGAACAACAACACAGGGCGTATAATTATCTCATTAATGAAACGAGAGTCACCCTACTTGTTTGTTATCTACTGTTTACTGTTCTCTGCCTCATTTAAACAAGACATACATATATAATTTGCTATCCTAGCTGAGTCGAGGTATTGAAATAACGTACTGATCCCAACTTCTAGGACGAAATCGTCTTTTTCACACACACAAAAATCTTTTCATCCACAGCAGCAGGACGATTTCTGTCTACTCAAGAGGTAATTGGTCATCGACATCTACTGTAGATCCCAAACTCCGCCCTTGTTTTTAACAACATAACAATGTTTCTTGTTCTTTCCTTCAAATAAAATCTTTCCACGCTATGGAAACAGAATTAGAACAATCATGCATTGGTTGCCCTGAGGCACATGAATAGATGATATACTGACTTAAAAAGCAAAAGCAATAATGAGATATTTTTGGTTTAGATGCTCTCGCCGTCATGGCATCTATGTTTACTTGCTCTACTTCCTGGCAGAATATCCTTCTTCTTCATGGCCGGCAGCTGTAATCTTGTGCTACTCGCTGACTGACCTGCTTATCTTGGAGGCTTCCCACACAGCTGTACTTAGCTGACGCTCATCATCACTAGACAAAAAAAAAAAAAAAAAAAAAAAAAAACTGAAAAAAAAGAAAAGAAAGTTAAGAAAACACAAAAGGCTAGTCATACGTTGTGTTGAAACACACGAAAGGATTTTGAAAGGGCATGGAGATTTTTTTTTTTTTTTTTTTTTTTAAGATTTTCATTAAAACTTTTTTTATGGTGATTATACTGACGCTGTAAAGGATGTTCAAAGAGTGAGAAATCAAGTAATTACTGCTATAAGACTTTGAATAGTCAGCTGCTCATCATTAATGTTGTTGAATTTTTAAATGATAACGAGAACTTTCGTGTGCCAAATATCGATCTAGATTGTTATTACTGTTACATGCTTGGAAGTAACATAGGGACAGCTTGGTAGTCTAACGTCTTCAGGGGGGGTGGGGGTGGGAGGAACCCTCCTCAGACAAGTGTTTCAGCCCTGAAACTACTGCATGGGGGCCACGAACCTTCCAGGTCCTGACTCTGAATTGCCCTTCTACTCCCAGATTTTTTTATTTTTTATTTTTTCTGGCGCTGCCGGACTTCGAAACGGCAACTTTGAGACGGGTGGCGTTTGAAGGCGTTTCATTTCTAGATGGTTTTCCTACCTACGTTGTTATCAGACTCCTGTTCATAGCTGTGAAATGTAAGCCTCGATAGTGAAGTTCGCTTTTTGCTTCCTAAACCAGATCCCGTTGGAAAGCTTGTTTGAAACTCACTCCAACACACAGACACAAATCTCAACCGATCGACAACAACAACAACAACAACAAAAAAGGGGGGGGGTGGGGTGGAGGCGGAGACACAAATCATTGCGATGAACAGAACAATGAAATCCGAAAAAATAATATCAACCGTGTGATATAAATTTGCATATAAATGTGTCACATGACGACATGAAGAGCAAGTGAGACATAATTTCACAGATATACTGGTTTTTGACAACTAAGGGAGGCAACCAAGTACATTGCGATTGAAAACTTCCGGTTGATAAATTTTGCTGTTTGTTTTCAGTGATTTCCAAAGATGCTCCTGACATCATTCCTTACTTACAGTGGTTTTATTTGCACTTACATACATTAAGTGCAGTTTATACAATTTTGGTTTTACATGTAAGTATATAGATACAAATATGTTGACTTTCAGATAGTCTCCTAAATAATGTTTTTAAAAACGTCTGAGTGCACGCACAGTGGTCTTATGGTCATATGATGCTGTATATATATAATAGTTGTAGAACTTTATATTTTGAAACGGTGAAAAAAGGCCCGCCTTCTCTGTTTAAAATCTTTATTTATAATTTAATGAATGTATTGTTATAAATTATATACCTTGTTATACTGCGCGAATGTTCATCTGTTGCCTTTAAAATTTGGAAACTTGAAATAGATAAATATATACATGTGTAGGAAAACAAATATTTTGTTGGATCTAAAAATACACGCTAACATCAGAAAGAGCACAAAAAGCTGTTACATGGTGCAGAAAGTAATTCAATGGACTATCAGAGAAGAAAGTAAATGCTGTTAAGTGATTAATTTTCTCTCTCAAAAACAAACTGCAGTGCATCTGAGGTGTGTGTGTACAACACAAAATTAGGTGCCCCCCAACACACAAGGTTACAGCAGATCATGACAGGTGACAGCAGCAGGGGTAACAATGCCTATTGCATTCCATTTACTCGCCGTTTCAGCACTTTGAAATTACCTGGTAAGATTAATGTATGATGAGCAAAACATTGTTTCACGTGAAACTCAGCAGACACTCACTAAAGTGAAAAACTAGTCCCTGTATTTATTAGCATTGTGATAACAAGGACTAAACAAGGATCAAACAAGTCCTGCTTATGGATTTCAGGCTGCTGAGATGAGGGCATGCCTGGGAGCAAAATTATGTTAGCTCTACACAAAATTTACCCGAGCCAATCGTTGTGCAGAACCTCTTAATACAACATGCTGCCAGATGTGGTTGGGCATCATTAATAATTCATAAGCGACATCTAACTGTCAGGCCTTGTCTGCAGTAGTCTTTACAAACACACGTGCAGTAGGCAAATGCCAGATTTACAGTTACCTACTTAAGTACAGAGCAAGAGTATGGGATACTGCATATGTTTTTATCTGAAGTGTCTTTCTCTCATTTCTGTTGTACATTCTTTGTTTGTAGATCATAGATCAAATAGACACATGAACAAAAATTATGAATCTTGCTGAGCAGTCTAGGTATGCTTCTTAACTTAAATCAGCAAATTGTGCCTGGAATCATTTGTAAACCAGTAATCAAAAACTGATGTTGTGTACATACATGCATTCTGCCATGCAATATCCACCATTTTGCATGGATTTTAAAACAAAGTGCAATAAGTATTGACATCTCTCTTCAGCTTGTTCAAGTTCAGAGACAATTAATTGTAAATGATAACTTGCCACTTAAGCCTTTAACTCTCACAGCAAATATAGCCGTAGGTTCAGGGTTCATGGGCTGGAGAAAGAAAATTGAAAATACAGGACCACTAGGAATATTTTTTGTGTATGATTTTTGTGAGAAATGCACAAAATATCAAATGAACCCAAATCAAAACTTAAAGCATTAGAGAGAGACAGCCCTTCAAACAGAAAGGATGCAAAATTACAAAAGAGTTGAAGGGTTAAGGTTTTGTGAAGTGGTGTTTTAGAATTGACATAAGAATATGTCAAAGAAGACATACCTCTACCTGGTGTGTGTCAGAACTCCCCTGAAACATGTCGGTTGCTTGTGGGACTCTTAACACACTGAGGAATGTGAGCAAGACCGAAGTCATAAAGAGAATGATGCCTCATGTTGCATGTAACCATGTTCACAACACCTCAAGAGTCAGTGACATCCTGACTAGACAGTAGGACTGGTCCATCAGTGCAAGCAGACAGCGAGACTCACAATGTTGTACAAGATCTGGAACAACATCATCCACATATGGCAGATCATATTCGTATCATATCTTGGATTGGGTTTTCTAGCAGGATTTAATAACATCTCAGGGCCCATTGAACAGGCTTTGATTTGCTGGTCACCTGTCTTTTTTTTTTTTTTTTTTTTTTTGCTTCCATCCCAGCCTGTAAGAGCCGTATGATTGACTTGGTGATTGTGGTGGCTGAAGAGAACAAGAAAAAAAAAAAATGAATTCCAAGTATATTCATATCTAAAATATGCTGCGATTGTGCAATACACCCACCCCAAAGCTAACATATCACCCAAGACACAAGTAGTACAGAGGCATGCATTATGCTTTGTACATAGCATCTGCAGAACACACTAGTGTCTCAAAATTGAATTTCACAGGAATGCCTTCATTCAGGACCAGGGTATCTGTATTTCACTATTTGTCCCACGACGCAGAGACAGCAGACAGCCTGCCCAGGAATTCAGTTTTCTGTTTCATGTCTCTGGATGAAAAGATGTGAAGGTGAATACACATAGACTAGTATAGACTTGTGTTCACACAACCGAAACTTTAGGACGTACTCGAACAATAGCCTTATCAATCAATATTCGTAGACCATCTGCTGAAGTTTTGAAAAAGAGAAGTGGCATAAAGCGAAGCAAAGATAAAAGAGAGTGCTTCATGTTGCAATGTTGACCATGAAGGTGCAAAGGAGAAATAGAAAAGCAGCAACAAACAATTATTTCCAAATACATACACTTGTCATGTATGGCAAGAAAGACACACAAGTGTGTATATGTGTTCTGAATTTTGTATATTGGGGCCATAGATGTATCCGTGGAATTTGGACTTTCCCCCCAGGTTTATAAAAACCATGTGTGTCCCTGGACGTTGCAGAGGGTGATAGGCAGTCCTGGTGTCATATGTGACCCAGAAAAACTGAACTGACCTTCTGTGAGAAAAAAAACACAAAACAACCACCCATCTTATCATCTGCACATCATTTGTGATGTCAAGTCCCGCAGTCCCCGGAGCACAAGATGGCAGCAAAACTGCAGGATGCTCTGCTCCACAGAACAACACAGCATCTTTAACTTTTTTTCCAGACAGAGACTTAAACTCACTCCTGTAGGAATTTTGGCCCTGTCCACTGATGCCTTTATTGAGATGGTATAAGCCCGACACTAGCCAAGCCACCAAGTTTTTATTTTTTTTAACCTCTTTTCCCCCCCCCCCCCCCCCCCCCCCCCCCCCCCCCCCCCCCCCCCCCCCCAATGAGGCAATGGTTGCAAACAGGAACGAGGAGGAGAAATACTCTGACATCAGTTTTTCAGTTATAAATAAGAGTCAAGAATTTCTGCAAGAGTTCTCAGACTCAAGGGAAAGGAACTGGATGTTAAGTCTGGTGAAGCTGTTGAAGACAACTTTGTGAAAAGCCATTTTCTGTAAAGTTGTGTGCTTTGAGCACGCTGAGATGTTTAGAGGAGCGTTGCTGTGGAATTGGGTGAAGGTTCATCAGAGCTGCATGTGAGCCTGAAGTGTAATTTTAATCCAAGCTACAAAGTTACTACTAGAAACAGTGGCCAAGATCAGTCCCTTGATATGAAGATAATTGTTGTTGAAAAAGTTCCGAAAGTTTTGGAAAATTGTATGTTCCTGGTATACAATGAAGACAAAAGTTGATCAGGTCTGACTTGATGACAGTGTCTAAACAAACCCATGAAGACCATTATTGTTAATGATTCCACTGTTTACAGGAGTCCCAGACTAACTTAGGTGAAATCTTTTCTTTTTGAATTTTTGTCTCTTCCCTGTAATGTTAATTTTTCATGTTTACACACACACACACACACACACACACACACACACACACACACACACACACACACACACACACACACACACACACGCACGCACACATATACACTCATGCACATGTACGTGCACACAGGCACACTCTCAAACACACACAGAGTTCTAGCATTTATAACCATCTCGATAAGACTGTGTCACACAATTTTAACTTTCCTTTTTTCAGAATTTTGTGAGAATCCTGTCTTCCAGAACACGCATCAAAGTTGCTGTCACGCATCGCTGGAAATTAGCTTGAACAATGATTGATTCAAGGACATTCCATGTACACAGCCATGCTGCCAAAGCCTTCAGTGTCATGCATGAGCTACGTCTGCAGGAGCAGCTGTGTGACATTGTGCTCAGCGTGAGTGGGGCCAAGTTCCCAGCTCATAAGGTGAGAGAGAGAAAGAGAGAGGGAGGGAAGAGAGAGAGAATGATTTCAGCTAAACTGTTTGATGGTAATTTTTCTGTGTCGGTCTCTCCATACTGTCCTGATAGTCAGGTCACCTGTCACGTAAGAGTGTCCAGCAGTTTACTGGTCAGAGTTCAGTTGTGGAGTTGACAGTTATGGGTGCAGGCAGGCAGGCACCTGGTTCAGTTCAAGGAAGGGTAGGGTAGTGGAAGGAAGGTGAGGTGGGGCTCTGTGCCCTTTACATGGCCAACTTCAGTGCATATTGCACCTATGCTAGTTGTTTTCTCTCTCTCTGTCATTTCCACTCTGAACTTTTAGATTTTGTTTAATGTCTTGCTGTTTGTCTGTCTTTAATGTCAAGACTCGGATTAATCTTGTGTTTTTTTTTCAGCCTGGATGATTTTTTGTTGCTCTTGTCTAGAGTCTTTAAGTCCTTAAAAATCCCTCTTGTATATACTGTTATTTTGTCCCCCCACCCTAGCTATGTTTGTTATGTATATATTATCATTACTTCCCCTACCTTTACACCATGTGTGTAATGTATGTATTGTTATTTTGCCCCCTTCCATGGCACCATGTGTATTATGTATATAGTTTTATTTCGTCCCCAACCTTAGCACCATGTTCGTTATGTCTAGTCATTTTGTCCCCTACTGTGATGCCATGTTTGTTATGTACATTTTATTTTGTCCCCTCCCTTGGCGCCATGTTTATTATGTATATAGTGTTATTTTGACCTCTACCTTCGCCCCACAGTCGTTATGAATCAGTTATTGTTTGCACCTCCACCTTCACGCCATGTTCATCACGTATTTCTGGCTCTTCCGTTCCCAGGTGGTGCTGGCTGGCTACAGCCCCTACCTCCGCGCCATGTTCACCAACGGCATGCTGGAGTCGGGCCGGGACGTGGTGGACATCCACGGCATCGAGGCGGACACCATGGAGCTGCTGCTGGACTTCATGTACACGTGCTCCATCGTGATCAGCGTGGAGAACGTGCAGGGTGCTGCAGGGGGCCAGCCTCCTGGGGCTGACCTCCCTCAAGAACATGTGCGCTCATTTCCTGCAGTCCCACCTGACCTCCTCCAACTGCTTGGGTGAGTTGGGGGGGGGGGGGGGGGGGGGTTGTGTGTGTATGTGTGTGTGTGTGTGTGTCTTTGTGTCTGTGTGTGTGTATGTGTGTGTGTGAGAGATTTGAGCAAGGGTTAAAGTTATATGTTTCAAAAATTGTTGTATATACTGTGCATGTGTGTGTGTTCCATAACAGATAATAACTTTTTTCTTTGTGCTGATAACTGTGAAAGGACCTTATGCGGTCGGCTGGATTGTAATGAACTGAAATCGAAGAATCATGACAGTTGTGATGAGGGGAGGGTGGTGGTAGTGATGGTATGGTGGGATCCTGCAGAGTTTTTTCCTTTTTTTCTAGTAAGCTTACAAAACATGTCTGTCTCTTTGCACACCTAGAGTCAGGCAGTCAAGAGATGCACCAGCACTCTCGCATGCGCACACATACTCTTTTTTTCTAGTAAGCTTACAAAACATGTCTGTCTCTTTGCACACCTAGAGTCAGGCAGTCAAGAGATGCACCAGCACTCTCGCATGCGCACACATACACACACACACACACACACACACACACACACACACACACACACACACACACACACACACACACACAGAGTGTTTTAATTTTGCTCCTCCCTGTCTGTGATTGGGTTGTAAGATGATAGTTGGATCTGAACATGATCAGTTCAAAATGTTCCAAGCTAATGTGTGCCGGAAATACTTACTGGACGTTTCTATCATGCTCATGGAGTGGAACTTTTGGTCAGTGGGGGGGGTCAGCGTTCTGTACGCTTATTTTTCATTTAAATTATCCATCAGTTTATATCTGGTTTGGTTTAAAATCCTTTAATGTACTATGTGCTTCTGTGTGTGTTTCACAGTTAGCTTCCTCAGTTGTAGGTGTATCCTTTCGTGAGTTCGTGAATAAAATGTTTTGTTGGTGCCCTCTTTCTGAAATCTACATGCTCTCTGCTTCCATTGTTTTGTTATGCAGCATCTGTTCTTGTGTTCATGCTTTTGTGTTTGAGGTATAATTTGGACATAGGTACTACTCCTTTCCTTAACTTGCCATTGAAGTAACCATTTGTAGAAATGTTCATACCTTCTAATATTTTCTTCACAGGTTGTTGTGCATGTGTGAATTCGGTTGGATTATTGTAAAAGTTAGATGTGTGGATGCATGTTGCATTTAGCTAGTGAGTGGATTGCTTTGCCATTCATTTTCATGATGATGGATTGTTTTTGCATGTAATTACGCAAAAAAAAAAAAAAAAAAAAGGAAACCAAAAAAATGAAGTAAGTAATAAGTTATCTCCAAGCATGGAAAGAGGAGGATTGATCTCTGATTCTTTTTTTTTTTTTTTTTTTTTTTAGCATCCTTGTTAGCAAGGGCATCTCCATGCCCGCCGTTTGGTCTTCGTATGCAGCCTCACGCACGGAATGCAGGTCTAGACCTAGGAGTTGTGTCCGATTTTTCCAAGTTTCCAGATCAACCTCCGTGGACCTTTTTCACACCAGAGGTTCGTTTTGATCTTGCAGCTTTTCGCAAAGAGTCCACCAGCTCTCTGGCATACAAGGCGTTGTGCTGACCTTTGTTCAGAATTCCCATCCTATCAGAAAATTTTCACTGACGGTTCCAAGTCTGAAGATGGAGTGGCCTGTGCAGCCTATTGCTCTGGTGCTCCTTCTCAAATACGGTTGGAACATATTCATTCGGACGCTTCTGCTTACTCTGCTGAACTTACAGCTCTGGTTCTGGCACTGAGGATAATCTCGCAGTCTACGAAGAGGGACTTTCTGGTTCTGTGGATTCACTGTCAGCTTTGGAGGCCATAGCTGGCCGAACCTTCAGCATCCCAAACTCTTACACTTTTTCGAACTTTTGACCAAGTTGAAAGTGGAGGGTTATAATATTATTCTGGCTTGGGTTCCCGGTCATGTTGGCATCGGAGGGAATGAAATGGTTGATCGTTTGGCCAAGAATGCCACAAGAGAGAATCTGTCAAACACACCTATCCCCTGCTCAGATCTGAAACACAAAATTAACGATTATGTCAGAGACCTCTGGCGGAGGATTGGAATACACAGACGGATAACAAACTCTTTCAGATCCGTCCAAACCTAAAGGAGTTCCTCCCACCTTCGTCTGGTGGTCGTAAGAAGAAACAGTTCTGTGCCGGCTGCACACAGGCCATTCGTATTTTACCCATTCGTACCTTTTAAAGGGTGAAGAAGCTCCATGGTGCATTCCATGTCATGTTCCACTCACAATGAAACATATTCTTTTGGAGTGTTGGGACTTGCACGATGTGAGACACAAACATTTTACAGCAGATTCCATGAAAATCTTGTTCAGAGATGTTCCGCCTGACATGATCTTTGAGTTCTTGAAAGAGATTAACATTTTTCATCGGATCTGAGATTTTACAGTGGAAAGATTTTTAACAAACTTTTGGATGGGTTTTTGGATGTATTTTAAAGAATTGTGTGAATGACTGCCTTGTGGGTTGTTTTTAACGTGGTGACGGCCCTGGTGTGGCCCTTTGCGGTCGGCTGGGCTGTGGGCAACGTTGTCTTATCTTATTTCAACGTGTTGGTTTTTAATCCTAGGATAGGTTCTTTTAATCTGTTTTTTTAATGGGTTGGGAGAGGTTTTGCTTTTAATCTTTTTTTAACATATATACGTGGTAGTTTGGAACGTGGTGACAGTCCTGAGATACGGAAGGGCGAGTCTGTGTGTGAGTCTCTGTGTGTGTGTGTGTGTGTGTGTGTGTGTGTGTGTGTGTGTGTAAGAGGGGGGGGGGAGGGGGTGTAATACTATAATTTTCCACCTGTTAGTGGATGTCTGATGTTGGAAAGACGTTCTCCATCATCATCCCAGAAGATTTCAGTCAAAAACAAAAAAAACAACAACAAAAAATCAGGACACACACACACACACACACACACACACAGACGCACACAGACGCGCGTGCGCGCGCGCACACACACACACACACACACACACACACACACACACACACACACACACACACACACACACACACACACACACACATTCATTTACTTGAACTGAGCAGCTCATACATTTTTACATGCACTAAGTTGGTTCCTCACCTTGATGTTTGCTTTCAGTTTCCTGCTACCTGAGTGGGATCTTCATGTCTCCAAATATGCAGATTCCTACCCCCTTCCCCCACCCTGCTTCCCTTCCTTCCCTCCTCACCCTCACTCCCTCTCTTCCCTCACGTACTTTCCCAGTAGCAAGTCTATCCCAGTAAACGATCATTGTACTGTTGTGTTAGGATTAACCAAGGTTGAGGGCGTTCCAGCTACGAAACAGTAAATCTTATGGAGAGGATTTGCACCATTCTGTGTTTTATTTATGTTGCTGAACAGGCGACCATTTCAAACTTAATTTGTATGCGTGTTGTCAACTACAAGGTTGATCAGGACTTCCGATTCATTACAGAACATGTACGTTGCCTGTTCTGCGTCATCCAGGTGTTTGAGGCGGCGTGTGCCTGGATCCGGCATGACACCAAGTCGCGGCAGCTGTGTGCTTGCAAGATCCTGCAGAACATCCGCCTGGCCCTGCTGGACCTGGCCTTCCTGGAGAACATCGTGCTCAAGTCAGAGTTCTTCCACACCTGCGAGCAGTGCCAGCTGCTGATCAGCCGCGCCATCCGCACCAAGCAGGACAGCCGTGAGCTGGAGCGCATCACGCCGCGGGCCCAGCCCCCTGCATCTACGTCATCGGCGGCCGCAACAACACCCACTGCCAGCTGAGCAGCATGGAACGCTTTGACTTCCTCACCAACGAGTGGTTTGAGATGGTGAGCGCTTAGCAGCAGCAGCAGCAGCAGCACACACACACACACACACACACACACACACACACACACACACACACACACATACACACACTTTTCTGCTTGTTTTGTTTTGTTTTTTTTGTTTCTTGTGTTGTTTTTTGCTGTTCCATCTTCCGTGCCACTTCAGTGGCATTGCACCCATGCCGCTCGTTCCGACTCCCCTGTGTCCACAGCCACACGTGGCAGTCCCTTTGGTGTAGTCTGGGGTTTGGAGGTGATGGGTTTAGGGCGAGTGGTTCGAAAGGAATGGTTTAGGGATGAGGGAATAGCGGTAAGAGGTTTGGGTGAATGGTTTGAGATGAATGTTTTGGAGTGAACAGTGGAATAATGCAAGTATGTGGTTTTATTGTAAAACGATGTAAAGTGTAGGGAAACACAGTGGGAATACCTGATTATTGTTTTTGTTATTATTATCATTATTGTACTTTTTTTTTTTTTCAGATGGACATGCACACGGCCAGAACAGCAGTAGGAGCGGCCAGTCTGGACGGACTGCTGTACGCGGTGGGCGGGGAGTGTGCCATGGCCGACTCACAGGACGACACGTTGTATCTGCGCTGCACCGAGTGCTATGACCCCGTCCTGAAGCAGTGGTACCCCATGTCGGATATGCACAAAGCCCGCTCCTTTGTGGCAGTGGCGGCTGTTGGGGGCTTTCTCTACGCCATAGGTGAGTGGGTCGCTGGGTGTGTAAACAAAGTCTGGCTGGGTTCACATGTTGGTGTTTTGTTGTTGGATTCTTGAAGCAGGCCTGTATGCCTGTACACTTTTTGGGGAAGTAAATTATGCTTTTGAAAGCTGTGCTCTTCCATTTTATTTTCTTACACTACATTCTGCTTCAGATGTTGTCAAAATTACACTAACCAAAGAACCCCGTGCATGATCTCACTGAGCTGTTCAGAACATAGCTGGCCTATTCAGTACGATGAGCGCCCACTGTGGTTGAATGAGCTTGGAAGTAGCAGGGTGCTGTAGCTTTCCCAGGCAGCCATGTTGCTTAATGGTGTGAGTTGATGTTAAAATGTTTGGGGTTGGCAAGTTTCACAGGATTGTCGTTGGATGTGTGTGTGTGCACACGCATGCACATGCTCATGCGTGCACATGTGCAGGAGGGGAAGACCGCACAGCCAGCTTCAGCACAGTGGAGAGGTTTGATCCCAAGCACAACCGTTGGACGGAGTCCCCCAGCATGAAGGGCAAGAGAGCAGGGGCAGGGGTCACTGTGTGTGACGGCAAGATTTATGTTGCCGGTAAGTTGCTCATGGGCCGCGCTCTTTCCCGTGCCTGGCTGTATCTTTGTGGAGTACTTTTTTTTGTTGGTGTTGGGAGATCTCTACAAAGTTGATGACTTTTGAGTCTGCTGACACTATACTGAACTAAAACATTTCAGTAAAACATCGGTGCTGGAATGCTTATTTGTCCTAATTTGCAAATGAGATTCCTTACCTTTTTATTTTTTTTCATAAAACCTCATTTTTATTTCATTTTTTTTTTTTTCACTATGACCTCTTTTATAGTTGCTGTTTTCATATGACTTGGTATTTTGTGACTGTGGCCAGTTTTAAGTGGCTATGGCATCTTCTCCTTTTATTTTGTGATGATGACTTTCAATTTTGTGACTGTGGCCAGTTTTAAGTGGCTATGGCATCTTCTCCTTTTATTTTTGTGATGATGACTTTCATGGATGATGTTTTCATGTGCCTGTGACAAAACATTCTCATTTGGTCTAGTTATACTGACCGCTTGTTGGGCTGCTGTTTCCAGGTGGCTACGACAAGATCTTGCACACAGACCGTGCCAGTATGGAGTGCTTTGACCCCGACTCACAGGAGTGGACGTTGACAGCAGAGATGGAGAAAGCCCGTCTGGCCTGGTGCTGGTGGCGCTGGACCATTACATCTACGCTTTGGTGGTCGCTTCCGTCCCACGGATCAGTACTTTGACCTAGTGGAGAGGTGAGGGGTCATGAGAGGAGTGTTTGTGGGTGCGAGTGTGTGCACATGTGTATGTGGCCATTATGAACCTCAGCCACGGTTGTGTTTTCGCCCACATCTCTGTGTTGGTTTGTAATCGGTTACAAGATTATGTGGAACCCCAGAACTGACTTTTTACCGAAACATGATGGAATGTGGCCAGGGAGTCTGGATCGTTCTGCAAGGTTGATATGTACATCTTTTGTTTTCAGGGGCATCCTCATTGTCTGGGGCGATTCCATGCCAAGTAGGAAAACGGCATTTGTTTGTATGCACATGTATGAAGAAGAGTCTGTCGCAGAGGATTTCACCTTGAAATGTCACAGTGTCTGGTCATGCCTTTTTCCCCACTGGTATAGAGTAATTCAAGCCTCATTACTGTGAAATAATTATGCTTCTTACTTTATGATTGTGACTTTTTTTTGGGTCGCCCAGAGTGGTTTTTTTATAATTACCTATCAAGTGAACTGTTCTGCAGAATACTTCCTTCTGGACATTTGCATTCCAGTCAACATAAAGTTCTGTAGCTGCTTCTTTCTGTTTACCTCATGAGTCACCAGCTTCTTTGTTGAAGGATGCTTGTTGAGGGATGCTTGGAAGATTCAAATCGCTAAAGATTTCTCATGATGATATTCTCACTCACTCATCCAACTGAGGTTGAAGCGTGAAATTTCGGCAAACTTCAGACATAGGTGCTGACCTGTCTTGTTTCCCATTACTTCGCTTCAGACACAAATCTTTCTTTGTATCACTTGTGCACTGTAAGTCTGTATGGTCGACCATTTATCCCCAATAGTTGGACACCTCACACACACACACAGACATCATTGGGTGAAGTATTTTGTCTCTTTACCTTATATGCTGACGAAGAAGGAAAACATGCTGAAAAAGCTGACACAGATGTACAACATCATGACCAGAACTGGACAATAACCATTTAACCTTACTGGAAACCAAATACCATACAAAAGCTGTAAAAACAAGGTGTAACACACTCCTGCACTCTGATTGCTTTGTCAGTAGTAGTGTCCATCACTTTGGGAGCACTGCAGTATTGGGGAAATATTCCCCAAAGACGTCTGTTCATTTCAGTTTCTGTCACCATTTTCAGTAATATTAATGTTTTGGTCGGGGAAAGTCTGGAATTGTGTATTGATACTGCTGTATGAAATTTGGCTGTTATTACGCATATCTGTATGTATATCTGTCTATATACATACATATATATGTACATACATGAAATATATATGCGTGTGTGTGTTTCTCAATTGTTTCCCTTTTGTCTTTTCAGATTCAACACTGTCACTCGGCAATGGACCACCATCCGACCCATGCAGAAGCCTCGTGCCTGGGCGGGTGTGGCCGTCTTCGACAACCGCATCTACGTGTGCGGTGGCTTTGACGGGCAGAACCGGCTGAGTGACGCAGAGATGTACGACCCTGACATGGACCAGTGGACTTACATCAGTAACATGATTGTGCCGCGCGCCGGCTGCGGTGCTGCCGTCGTATAACGACGTCTGGGACAGTTGTGTGGGAGGGGTCGGCGATGGCTGTTGTGAGATTAGACTCGTGTGGGTCACGTTTCATGCGTAGGGGTTGGGGCGGTGGGGTGTCACATGTGTTGAGGCGCCTCCTGGAGTCCCCTTTGTACTGCTGTGTGTCGGTCAGGGAGATCAGGCGCGGCATGAGCGAGTTACCCGAGCTCCGAGAATTCCACCCATCGTCATGCTGACCTGAAGAGTATACTGCAATTTCTTTTTTTTTTTTGTTTGTTTTTTTTGGTCTGTTTCGTTTTTTTTCCTTGTTGTGCAATGAAAGATGATATGATCTGACTCAGCTGCTCTTTCTTCTGTTTTCTTTGCAGATTTTGTGGCTATAATGTTACGACACCGGGAGCAGTGTCCAGGGAATGTGGCTCTCAGTTTTGTAAAAAAAAAAAAAAAAGAAAAAAAAGGGTAGCGAGCCCTGTTTTCATTTTGAGCCCCCTCTCCTCCCCTCTCCCTCCTATTTGTCAGGGCATTTCTCCAGGGAAAGTTGGCTAGAAGTCAAGGTTTGGAGAAAGAGCGAATATTATGCTTTTGAGTTTTGGAATGAAATCATGGAGTGGGAAAGAGCATTGTGGTAAGGATGGTATCCAGTAGCTTCTCAAATCTCAGAGAGGAGTGTCCATAGCCACCATTTTTTTTTTTCCCCCTTTGCACCTACTGGGTTTGTAAGTGTGGGATTGGGGAACAAATTTTAAAAAAATTATTATTGTTTTTCTAAAGGGAAGGCAAAACGCTACCAAGTAAAGCTGTGACTGTCTGTGAGTATCAACAACGGCATGTAGTTGCAGAAGACACCAGTTGTCTGTAAGCCTACCTTCTTGGTTTTGAAGCAGTTTGGAGTTAAAAAAAAAAACAATACCAGTTGTCTGTAAGCCTACCTTCTTGGTTTTGAAGCAGTTTTTGGAGTTAAAAAAAAAAAAACAATACCAGTTGTCTGTAAGCCTACCTTCTTGGTTTTGAAGCAGTTTGGAGTAAAAAAAAAAAAAAAGTACCAGTTGTCTGTAAGCCTATGTTCTTGGTTTTGAAGCAGTTTGGAGTTAAAAAAAAAACAATACCAGTTGTCTGTAAGCCTACCTTCTTGGTTTTGAAGCAGTTTGGAGTTGAAAAAAACAATACCAGTTGTCTGTAAGCCTATGTTCTTGGTTTTGAAGCAGTTTGGAGTTAAAAAAAAACACAATGTGCAGTTCAAAGCCACACTGGGCCCCCCTACATCCCCAGAATCCTGAGTTTGAAGTTGAGAAGGTCCAAAGAACAGTATTCCATCCATCAGAGGATTTTAGGTGTTGGTTTTTAGTCTGTATGAGCTGGAACTCTCCCAGCCCATCCCCACCCCTCCCTCCACCACCTCCATCTTCACATCCAGTAGGGGCAGTCTCGGTGCCAAGCGTTTGCCCTGTACACAGTAAGCGGACATAAAGGACCCAAGGCAGTGTTGTGTTTAAAAATTCCAATTTTGTAGGTGAACAAATGTGTGTAGACATGCATACATTACACCGACTCGACATGCTTGCAGATACACAGGTAGAGGAACCCGAAGGCAGCATTCTGTGCAAAAATCCAGTTTGGTAGGTACAACAAGTTTGTGTAGGTAATTTGTGACACAGACTTAACATACTTGCAGATACATATGTAAAAGGACTTAAAGGCAACGTTTTGTACAAAAATCCAGTTTGTAAAGGGTAAAAGGTAAACAAGTACGCACGCACGCACGCACACTTATACACACACACACACACACACACACACACGTGCAGTGTTGCTGTTTATGTCAGTGTCTTCTTCCCAGGGACTGCAGACCCAAAGTTCAGGTTTTTTTTGTTGCCACATTCTTCTTCGCGGACGAGAGTTATGCAACACACATCAATGTAGAACTGTGGGATGCAACCCACTGAAATACAACACAACCACAATACAGAAATACCTTTTATCTGACCAGTAACTCCCCCCCCCCCTCTTCCCCTCTCCCCCCATTCTCGGAGAAATGTGCAGATCAACATAAAGACTGAATATATCGCCCTTCCATTTTTGTCTTGAAGCTGCTCCACAGAACTGTTGGGGGTGGGGTGGGAGGGGGGTGGGGGTGGGGGTTCAGTCCTGCCGTGCTGCTTTTGAATGTGTTGAAAGAAAAAAATTTTTCAGAGGAAATATGAGACAAAAAAGGCAAAACTGCCAACGCATTGGTACATTAACGACAAGTTCTGTTGATAAGGAGCACTTTGGTTGGCTTGGCTACCTCCAGGTCTAATGCCTGCTCCCATCGCAGGTAATATGGCTAGAGATAACTACCAGTTGAGAGAATGTGGGTTTGGGAATTTATGTGTCGCATGTGTGTCGAGTTGCCTTTGCTCTGAGTGTACACGTTTACTGCGCTAGTTTACCTGTGACAACAAGATGTGGAGAAGAGAGGTTTTATGATTTGATTGTACATATAGGTGGATGATTGAAAAAAAAAAAAAAAGGTGAAAATGGGTTGCAGGGGGTCTTTGGTCTTTAAATACAGCACTGTGATATGAATTATGCTTTCTCACTGGTTATGGAATGTGTCGGCCACAGTGTCATGAAATATCTTTGCTTTATTTGTTTTCCAGACCTCTGATCACAGGAAGACAGGAAACTGTCCTCTTATACTATTTACTAAGAATCTAAAGAAGGAAAAAGAAAAAAAGAAGCTAAGTATAGAAAAAAAATGCAGACCTGAAAGAGAAAAAAAAAATGAAACAAGCAAATTTGCACCCAAAAAAAAAAAATGTCCCAATATTTTGGGCAGTGTTATTGATGGTTAGTTGCAAACATTGATAGATTGTGTAGGTGGAGGTGAATTTAATCATCGTGGCCTTTGAGTTTGATTTTGTTTATTAATCTCTCTTCTTGTAAGTAGGAACCAACTGAGAAGCCAGTCGCTTTTTTTAATTTTGGGTGTACAAGTTAATCATGTGTACATAAGTGGCGTGTGCATATGTGGGCGCATGTTTGTGTCTGTGCACGCTCGTAAAACAAGATCGGTGTCGTTGTCTTGTTAAAAATGTTTAGAAGTGGAAAAGCTCATTGTCTGAGGAGGAGGGCGGTCAGAAATACTCTAACAATCATTTTCAGCTGCAGTGTCTCAGACTAGTCATACCCATCATTATTGTCACCAACTTTCAGAGCTTTTTTTTGTTTGTGTTTTTGTTTTGTTTTGTGTGTGGGTTTTTTGTTTGTTGTTGTTGTTCATTGTTTTTTGGGTTCTTGGTTGTTTACTTTTTGTTTTGTCACCTCTCCTGATGTGGCCTGGATTGTGATCATCAGTTTTGAACTGTGATTTTAGTGATCATTAACTGTTCTGAACAACCTTTTCTTTTCTTTAATACTTATTAAATGTCCTGATATGAAAATCCAAATGAAACGGCAGGTAGTGTTTCATAATCTGGAAAAAATTGATGTACAAACGAAATGTTATCCGTTAACCTTTTCCTTGTGGTTTACTGGTATAATAAATCTGATTCAGTCTTTTTTTTTTTTCAATTTTAGATTTGCTTAGTAGCCTCAGGATTTTTTTTTTTATTTTTTTTTTTAAAAATTTTACTTCTGCCAAGTGGGGAGAGGGGAGAGAGAGAGGGTGAATATATTTGTAAGCAACAACACCCAAGTTTCGTAATAAGGCACCTAGTAAATACCTTTTAATGAGGGGCGATGTCTGTTGCTTTACGTAATGTCAAGTGAAAAAAATGTCTTCTTTTTCGTTCATCAAAATTTCCACCCAGTTTGTTTTCCCCAACCAGATCTCGACATACGTCCCCTTCCTCTTCTCCCTGAGTCCCCCCCTGCCCAGTCCCCTTCTCCCCTTGTGAGTATTAGCAATTCTCTGGCTGTGTGTTGTGCAAAGTTGTCTTGTAAGCTTTGACCATGGTAGGCCAGAACATGATGGTAAAATAAGTTCCTGTGCATGTTTCACGCCATGTGACATCAGTCACAAAGCCAAGAGTATGCGACCCTCTGTGGAGGGTGGACATCTTGGGTTCTGTCACAAGCTGGTACATGGAGCGAAGTGGTGCTAGCCAAACAGGGTGGCCTTGAGAGCCAAGGCACTGGTCAGCCAAAATGAAAGAAAGGATTTGAAAAGCTGAATCCGATCAGGACAGAGCGAAAATGATGGGGAAAAAAAAGGACAGTTTTAAAGTACAGTGTTTTATTCAGAATGGATTTCTGGCACATGGCATAGCATTTTTTGCAAACACAGTCAATAACTGTGAAAGAGAAATGTCAACATGCATACGCCCATGACATAACACTGCAAATTGGCTCGTTGATTATGGTTTACAGTAAACGTCATTTATGCATGGACTTGTACCTGAAGTATTGGACAGCTAACAAATGGCATGATTTCTGGTTCAAACAGTCATGGAACATGTAAACTTTGAAGTTAAGGGGGAGGTCCATCAAGGGGAACTCACTTTGACCATAATACGCATGGCTGACTGCCCATGATTTTTCATTTGTCTTTCTAGTCAAGCTTTACCCAAAGTGGGAAAGGCATGTGCCAAGTGTGGTTGAGTAAGTGAAAGAAAGGAAAGGAGAGAACATGACACTGCTGTGTTGAGTGTGAGTGGGCAAATGCTTGTTGTATTTACAATTATTTGGATGGAAAGTTGTGAGGCAGAGAGTTGAACACATGGGTACATTATATAATCCACACAGTGCGACACAAGCACTGAAATCTGTTTGTGTCTTTCTTGTACAAGTCATTCGGTTTTCCCGAGCATGTAGAATGTTGCAATTTTCACATTATTTTGCTGTCTATGCAGAGTGTTTTGCTATGTCTCGTCTCGATAATCATATTCCTGTATGTTTTTATGTTGCTTTGGTTCCATTACACCTTTTTGTGCAGGAGGCTAGTTTCTTTTCTTTCGAGAGACAACAGATTTGGCCAAAATAATGTACCTGCCATGTTTTCATGGTTTCAGCGGAGAGAATTAATGATCGTATTTTCTCCAGAACCCAGCTGTCCAAACATAATCATGTGCATGCTCGCACGACAAGAAATACCAATTATGGCTGTATGTTAAGAGAGAAAGAAACATGCCTGCATATTAAAAAGAAAGGATTTGAAATGAAGGAAATACCATTGCTGTGCACAGAGAAGAGAGAACATGGTAGTGCATGTAAAGAAAGGCCACGGCTATGCACATTTAAAGGAGGAAGTTAAACCAATGTGGCTCTGCACATGGAAGAGAAGGTATTTTAAAAGAAAACCTGTGACTGTGTCGTTCAAAGACAGCACATGATGGCTGTGCATTTAAAAGAAAGAACCTGGTTGTGTATTCAAAAGAAGGGAACATAAAAATGTGTTTAAAAGAAGGAATACGGCTGTGTATTTAACAGAAGGAACGTGACTGTATGTATGAAAGAAAGAACATGACTGTGTACGTAACAGAAGGAACATGTCTGCGTATGTAAATGAAAGAACATGGCAAGGTGTTCAAAAGAAGGAACATCTTTAAAAGAAGGTTCGCGGCTGAGCATTTTATACAAGGAACAGGAAGAAACATGACTTTAACAAGAAGAAACATGACTGTATAGGTAAAACAAAGAAGAGACCAGTTTGGATTCAAAAGAAAGAATTTGGCTGTTTGTTTCAAAGAAAGAATGAGTTATTATTTGAAAGAAAGAATGTGTTTATGTAAAAAAAAAAAAAAAAAAAAAAAAAAAGGAAGAAGTCGTCAGTGTGTATTTGAATGAAAAAAAAAAAAAAAAAAAAAAAAAAACAGAATGCGAGACATGCCTTCACTTTGATCTTTTTGCTTTTCTCTTGAAGAGCTGTTAACTGATGTGATGAGATACTGGTGTATGATATATCGCTTTGTGATCTTCCTTGGTATCATGATGATTTGTAGATGTGATATGTGAGTAGAGGGCTTTGGTAGAATCTTGTGGTCGGGGATCTGCTGTTTTTGAATAACTTAGAGTTTAGGGTATTTCCTCTTTCTCGCTTTTTTTTTTTTTTTTTTCTTCTTTTCTTTCCTTCCTTTCTTTTTTCTTGATGTTGTTTTATGGAATGAATGTGTTTCATCAAGCTTGTGTGTATATTTTGATCCATAAATTTCTTTGGAGGGTCTGAAGAGAGAGAGAGAGAGAGAGAGAGTGTGTGTGTTTTATGCATGTTCTTGAGTCAAGCGCTCATGCTGACAATTCAGACTTGGAGAGAAATTGCAAAAAACAGAGTGTTGTGTGGCTGTGTTAAATGTTCTGCATGCAAAAATTCGACACACACATAGAGAGAGAGGAAAAAGAACAAGCCATGAGAAATGCTTATGCCACGTCTTTATTGAAAATACATTTAAAGAGATGGGGAAAATTAAGAGAGTGAGAGAGAGAGAGGACATGTGTGCTTGTATGTGTGTGTTTGTGAGTGTGTTCACATGTGCACATAAAAAGCTGATGCATATAGAGAAGGGAAAGATGGAGGAGTGTGTGTGTGTGTGTGTGTGTGTGTGTGTGTGTGTGTGTGTGTGTGATGAAAATAAACTGAAAAGAAATCTTTATAAATGGAATAAGAAGAAAAAAGAAATAAGGCGAGTGCATAGTATGTGTCTGGCTTGTGTCCATGAGTGTGCAGTGTATGGCTTGACCTTGATATGCTGTGTTATTATCAGCAGTGGCTGTGGTCTTCATGTGATCGATGTATTCAGGATGATTTGTCTTGGAGAAAAATGCACAAATAAAGTTACCTTTTTGAAAACCACTTAGTGTTTAAGGTCTGTTCTTATCTATTTTTTCTTCTCTACTATATATATATATTTTTTTTTTGCATTTTCATAATCTACGGCAAAACCTCCCATTAAAGAGCCCCCACCCCCACCCCACCCTGCCATCCCTCCCAAAAGACCAAGGTCATGAGAACCAACACAGGTCAAGCAGCACCAGCCTATTCCAGAGAAACAAGCTGTAGAAGACGTTAGGAAGTTCACCTTTCTTGGAAGCATCGTCAGCAAGACAGGATATACAGATGAAGAAATAAAGGTCAAGATGACCAAGATGAGAAAGGTGCTTGTTGGCCTCAGACCCGTCAGGGAGAACGCTGACATCTACCTCGCCACTAAACTGAGCTTGTTCTGTACCAGAGCAAAACCTGTACTGTTGTACGGTTCAGGCTTGGAGACTCTCCAGAACAGCTGGAACACAAGCTGCAGGTCTTCTCTCAACATCTGCGTGCGACAGATACTGTGTACCGAATGGACAAAAACAAAAATCACAAATGAAGAACTCAGGTGCTGAACAGACCAGAGACCAATCAGGGACACCATCAAAACCCGAAAAATGGAAATGGTTGGGACGTGCCTTGCACAGAGGTCCACGCACCGCATTGAACCAGGAATACCCAGGAGAAATAAAAAAAAAAGAGAATGGCTAGTAACAACATGGTGAAGGAGCTTAGAAATCGAGCTGAAAACGGCAAGAATGTTGTGAGTTGGGCAAAACAGACAGCCCAGGACCGATCATGGTGGAGGTGAGCAGTGAATTCCCCATGTTCCCATGGGAATGTAGAGGAAGGAGTTAAGGCAAAGAAAAAGAACACCCCCCCCCCCCCACCCCCCAACCCGAAAAGACCTTTCTTTTAAAAAAGAACGTTCTGTACTGTCTGTGCTATATTTACCACACAATCAAACTTCCACCAATCACATTTTTTTTTTGGTTTTGTTTAAAAATGTTTGTCTTGTGTGCATTATATTTACCCGCTGCTTGGACAGACTTTTTACACAAAACATTCTGTACTGTCTGTAGTACATTTATCGCACAATTAAAAACCTCCTCGCTTTGCACTTTTTTTTTTTTTTTTTTATCAAACACATTTGTCTTGTCTCTATTACATTTACCCCCTCTCGGGAAAGAATTTTTAAAAACAGCATTCTGTACAGACATTTACCACACCATCAATCTTCCTTTACATTTTTTTTTCTTTTTAAGTTAGTCTTGACTGTAATTCACCTACTCCTTCCTGGAAAGACTTTTAAAAGAACATTCTGTACTGATAGTACTACATTGACTGCACAATCAATGTTACTCTGTTCACATCTTTCTCATTTAAATGATAAAAAAAAAAAAAAACGTTTGCCTTGTCTGTATTATATTTAACACTGAAAACAGACTACTGCCTTTCAGATGCCTCTCTTTTTCTGTATTATATTTTCCACTGAAAACAGACTACTGCCTTTCAGATGCCTCTCTTTTTCTGTATTATATTTTCCACTGAAAAAACCTACTGCCCCTTCAGATGCCTCTCTTTTTCTGTATTATATTTTGCACTGAAAACAGACTACTGCCTTTCAGATGCCTCTCTTTTTCTGTATTATATTTTCCACTGAAAACAGACTACTGCCTTTCAGATGCCTCTCTTTTTCTGTATATTTTCCACTGAAAACACCTACTGCCCTTTCAGATGCCTCTCTTTTTCTGTATTATATTTTCCACTGAAAACAGATTGCCCCCTTCCAGATGCCTCTCTGTTTCTGAAACATTTGCAGGAATGCCAAACGACCTATGTAACCAGGCCAGAAACTTGTTCTCAATTTTTTTTCCCAGGTTGGGAAAACTGAAAAATGTCCAAGCCAAAGTATAGGGTAGCTAGGATGGGGGAATATGGGGGGAAGGCTGTCCCATGTTATGCACAGATTACATCACTGTTTGTCTTCTCCCTTTTTTGAACAACACGCATTCTTGACAATCTCAGACAAAAGGCAAGCATTTTAGATCTCACTTTAGTCTCTATAACCTTCTATGGTCGAAATACCTTTGGTGATATGTTAGACAGTGATCATATGCCTGTTGTTCATTGAAAGTATGATAATTTTGTTAACATTAAGATAATGCAGGCAGCCCCTTAAACGACGTCACAGCTTTCTGTCTATGATGCTGGGTCTGAACCACTCGGTGAAAGCAGCCTTTTGTTTATCAAATTTTATATGACAAACTTTTACGTGAAATGAGCCCCATTCTAAAGGTACACAATTCGCGGACATGGTTTTCACAGGTAATTGCCAGTCTTGAGAGTAGACCTTCAAAGTCTTCACTACAGACATGGAGGCATTGAAGTCTGCATCTCATCCACTGGTGCACCGATGTTTACCTTGAATTGAAAATCTCTAACCTGGCTGTGTCCGGCAGGAATGGAACCCAGGACCCTAGGGTGTAGAGGACAAGATTTTCCCACTGGGCCTCTTCTGCAAACTTCATAACATACCCCACTCTGATGCCAGTGAGGCTTCTTTTGCTTACATGTGGTTTGGGTTTTAAATGGTACGAGGTAGTATGGGACACCAATGTGGAACAGGCAGGTGTGTACATATGTGCATGCATTTGTGTTCTGTGATATGTCTTCTGTGTATGAGTTCCTGTGCTGGTACACATGTGGACACACACATAACACACACACACACACACACACATACACACACACACACGACCATGCGCACATGGCTTTTTCAGTATGAAAACAATCATATTATCTCAGGTGTTTGCTGCTAGCAGCCATAACAGGAAAGTTGAGGGATCAATCTGGGAGTTGCAGTTATAGTTCCAGGGAGATTCTCATAAACTCAATGAGGATACTCTAAAAATGCTTTTACCAATATCTCATCTGTTACTTGAAAATTTTGACAGATTTACACAAAATGACCACACATACAATCTAAACATAATTTATGAAGGTTGCTTTAAAAAGAGAAGATAAGATTTTATATGAGTACCCTACATAATTTCTGGAATTAAAAAAAAATGTCACTGATTTTTGGTCTTAAAGTGAAAGTTACATGCGATACTACGAATGTTTCTGCAGTCAATCAGCACATGCATTGGTAAGAATTCAATGTTTTTTTTTGTTTTCGTTTTTTTTGTTTTTTTGTGCTAAAGTACTCTAGCTGTTCTCTTTGTCACATTGAATATCAAATCTTTCACCTATCGCAAGTCTGACTGCCTTTCAAAATGAGATTTGCCTTCTTTCGTTGCTTCAAAAAGGAGCAAGCTTGGATCTCGATCAAAACAACACTATCAGAAAACTCCATTTTCGGTCCATAGCAAAGAACTGCCTAGTAGAAAACAAATTCTAGGGACAGCTTGACAACAGAAAGTCTTAAGAGGGGAAAAAAAAAACAACAACAACATCGAACAAGTGTTTTGGCCCTGAACTCCTTACACTCTAAGAGGGCAGGCCACATCCACATCATGACATCCATATGCCCTTCTGCTGCAAATTTTTTTTTTCTTTTACCTGGTGGTGCCTAGATTTGAACCTGCAACTTTCGGTTGGATGGGCATCTCAAGGCATGCCTGTAAAGACAGAGATCCTGCCCATGTTGCTGACAGACACAATGTTCAAAGTTGGTAAATCACGGCCTTATGAGGTTCATTTTTGTTTCTCCTCGACCAGATCCAGCTGGAAATCTTTTCAGCTGCCTCTGCCATTGCATTCAGTGTTTTCTGGTCCTGTTTTTATCAGAAATCCTGAGCTGTTTTATGAGATCATAGGCCGATAAGCCTATGAATCCTCTAGCCCCTACCTTCATGATAAAATTAATGTCCTGGTAGTTCCCCTTGAACTGAAGCCAGCATATGCATAAAAGAACATTCTGTGTCCAGCTTAAATTACATTTTTGGCACGTCATAGCATTTGATGGCTGGGTGCAGAAATTAAAACTTCCATACAGTGGTCATCACAATTGTAAACTGACTCAATGACTTTTACTGCGCATGCTACTATCTGTCAGTTCTGAATGTTTTTGCTTCTTTCCTTGAGACAATGCCATCTAAAAACACCTCTCCAACAATCTATTGTAGAATTTAATTGTGTGTTTTTTTTTTTTTTTTTTGCATTTCAAATATTTGGAGTAGAAGAGAGATACTGTCTTTTAAAACATGTATCATAGAAGTCAACATCTGATTTTAATCGTTTTTGAAAGAGCATACAGAATATATTCAGATTCTGCAAAAATGGAAAAAGATCCATGAGTGACACACGATTCATTTTCTGTTGAAGAGTTACAACACACATTCAGGCTCTCGCATACACAAGTACTTCATTACCTGTTCCTGCATCCACATATGCACACATTTGCAAGCACTTGCACACACATTACATAACCACAAACAAATGCAAGGTTGTTAAATCGATTATATTGCAAATCTCTGAAAATTTTATATTTCCATATCCCGATTTCGAAAATTATGTACAGTTAGTACAAAAAAGAAGGAAAAAAAAAAAACACAAACAAGAAGTAAAACAAGTGTTTTGGGGATTTTGTCATATCCCTTCAGTGTCTAACTTACATCAACCTGTCTGTAAGTGTTAACAGATTATAACGCTTCTTTTAAACTTTCTTGCACACATTTAGCCTAAGTAGTCTTTGTTTAGTCTGTCTGTGTGTGAATGAGAGTGTATGAGTGTGTGTGTGTGTGTGTGTGTGTGTGGTGTGTGTGTGTGTGTGTGTGTGTGTGTGAGAGAGTGAGTGGTGTGTGTGTGTGCGTGTGCGCGCGTGTGTGTGCGTGCGCGCGCGCACTGTCTCAGGAAGATGAAGTTCTGTCAGCAAACAGATCAAATGTTTCCCGATTCCTGATCCTAAAAAAAAAAATTTTTTTTTTGTTGAGGGGGTGGGGTTGGGGGAGGGGAGGGGGTTGGGGGGGGGGGGGGGGGGGTCTCATGTTCTATGCAACCAGTGACAGTAAGGTCTACTGGAAGGTTGGGCTTTCTTTTTTTTTTTTCTTTTTCTCTCTTTTTTTTTTTTTTTTTTTTTTGCTTGCTATTTTTTTTTTTTTTTAAATCAGATGGAAATGAAATAAACAATCCAGGTGTGAAAAGGCAATTCTAATGGGATTTGGTAATTAAGACGGCTGTGTGACTTTGAAGTTTATCCTTCCCATACAACCCAATCCGGGCTCTGTCTGGCTAGAACGACAGAAAAATATCAACCAATCAAGCTCCGCCCAAACAGACTTCCTCATATCATTTTGTTTTTCTTTCTCTGATAGACATGCTATAAGATTGAGTTGAGTTTTGTTTGACTGTGTCACATGTGCTACAATGAATACAAAGCCAAGCTAGCATGAAATTTCTTGCCACTTTTCTGCAAAGCCTGAAAAAAAAAAAAAAAAAAACCCAAAAAACCCTGAAACGTTATTTAAATGGATCCAAGGATGCCAATCCTGATGAAACAGATTTTTCTGATTTCACTTTCCCTTATTTTCAGTATTTCAGAAAATCAACAGTAGCACCCCTGTTCACACGGGCTAATGCATATGTATGCATGAATGTACACCTGGGTGTATGTATTGTTATGTAAAGCATATGTATGCATGCATGCACATGTGGGTGTATGTAAAGGAATCAGCAGACCCTATATGCAGGTCAGGAACAAATGTAAACACATGCATTGCTTTACAACCTAGGTATGTACGACTATACATGATAAGTTAGTATTGCAAGCAAAAAAAAAAAAGAAAAAAAATGCAAACAGTTTGTTTAAAACAAAACGAACATTTGCTGCCAGCAGCAAAAAAATTGAATTCCAAACTTCAGTGAAGATAGAATAAAAAATGTGATCCAAAAGAATGTTGAGGAAAAACTCTCGCACTGTCTATTACACGCAGACTTTGGACTTTTCAGTTAAGTACATTGTCAAGAGGATATCGTAATTAACACACACATACATACAAAAATCAAAGCAAAAAAAAAAAAAGGTACGAAGGTAAAAAGAAGAAAGAGAAGTGGGAAAGGCAGACATGGAAATGAGGGGGAAAGATGACAAAAACACAGGGAAGTGACAGCATTCACAAAGAATCACCGATATTGCCAAAGAGCCACAAAACAGCAGCGACACGGACGGACAAGCAAACACTGTTATCACAGGATCTAATGCCCTCGCAATTTCATCATCAGTTCCTGCTCACAAGAGTGCACTCTCCAGGCAGTTTCAAGGTTAACACGTTTTTTTTTTTTTTTCTTCCCCACCAAACAACTAAGCTCACACCACTAGGAGGATACACAATGCTGCTGGCTTTTGGCTATGTCCATACAGGAAGAGACAGAACAAGACATTCAGTCTTTTACCCAGCAGGCATGAATGGAAGCCTTTCCTTTGCCTGTCAGTCTCCTGTCTCAATGCCTTCACGAGTCTGGAAACAGTCCCTGCTGAGAGAGAGAGAGAGAGAGAGAGTGAGAAGTGAGAGAGACAGACAGAGACAGAGAGAAAGAGAGAGAGAGACAGAGAGAGAGAGAGAGAGAGACACACACACACACACACACACACACACACACACACACAGAACATAACTCCCTTTGCTTTCACTTCCTCCTCAGCCTGCCATCTGTGAGTTGCCTCCACTTACTCAAATCGGGCCAAAACAGTCGTCTGCCTCGTCGTCTGCCTCATCCACGAGTGCAGTTTGTTTTCCCCATCATGTACCAACTCAGCCCTGCCCCACATTTCTGTGAATGAGAATTTTTCCACGTTATTCTGGCATGAATGCCAATGAAGTGCTGGTGCTTATTTTGACGTTAGACAGCTCCACTCATCATCTTTTGGTCGAGTAAAAGTCTGTAGTAAGACAAATACTGGGAAGAGGATGTCTTTTCTTTTAAAGATGTATGAATGCAAGAGGGTTCATCTATAATGCTTTATCCCTACCAGTCATGATGTGAGACAACTTCATTCATGTGAAAGTTTGTAGAAAGACAAATATCGTGATGACCTTCTACGGAAGATACGTCAATGCAAGAGGGTTAATCTGTAATGCTGATAGTCCGGCCAGTCATGGTGATAGAGAGCTCCATTCATGTTGTGTATTTGAGTAGAAATCTGTAGAAAGACAAATACCAAGAAGAGCCTCTATGGACGATGTATGAATGCATCTGTAATGCTCTGTAATGCATCTGTAATGCTCTGTAATGCTCTGTAATGCTCTGAAATGCTCTGTAATGCTCTGTAATGCTTGTAGTCCGGTCAGTCATGCAGACCACAGAGGACTGTAAGTCCAGTTAAAAAAACAAAACAAAGCAAAAACAAAAACCAAGTAAGACTCTGGAAAACTAGAATGAAGATCCATGTTTAAAGGTTGATCCACAGATGCAATTGTTAGCAGATGAACGCTGAATTTGCAGTTATACATAAAGAAGAACAAAAAAAACACTGAATAAGCAGTTATATATAAAGATGAACAAAAAATGTTACAAACATGGTAAGTGAATAAAAAAAAAAAAACCCTCCTTACCCCACCCCCTGATAAACATAAACTGGACGGAATTAATATTGAAGATGTTCTTGCACACATACCTAGTTATAAGTGTGGTTTTAAAAAAAAAAAAAAAAAATCTGTAATGTCAAACACCCAGTTAACAATTTTCTGCCAGCATCATTAAATGCACCATCATGTCAATGACACGGTGATTCAAAAATAAGAATGATAAAATACATGATCTTTTCCTTTTCTTTTAGCTCTGCTGACTACAATGACTGCCTCTGACACAAGATCAGTCGGGATAAACAGGTATAATAAATGAATAATTTGAAACAAAGAAAAGAAAAAGAAAAAAAGAAAAGAAAAGAACACAAACAGAAAAAAAAAGAGAAAAGAAAACAAAGAGTATGTAAGTACCTGCTTACACAAGAACCATCTGTTAAACATGTTAGTTTTTCATGCACATAATTCTCATAATTCTCCATAATTTTCTTTTCCACAGCAGCTACGTAAGTGATATGTTGCGTTGATCATGTTAGTCATTTAAAACATGAAGAAAATGAAGACGATCATAAGAGTGTTTCTGGGGAAAAAAAAAAAAAGCAATTGAACAAAAGATTCAATCAAACTGCCACATACTTATTTAACAAGAATGCTTCTTTCTTACAAAACTCTTTATCACAGATATGCAAAATAAGTGTATGTACAATATCAAAATGAATTATTCAGTAAGTCTATATAGTGGTCATGTAAGGCATAACAAGATATAATCTCTTTCCATATAAGGGACAAAAAAAGTCTTGAGTATGTCTTCTGGACAGTTCTTTCTATTTTTCCCCCTTTGTTTAGGTCTATCTTATCTCTCTCTCTCACAATTTTTTTTTTCCCCCTTTAATCAATTTTTTCTCTAAATCTGGATTTCTATTCTGCAATGTAAAAAAGCAATCAAGACCTATTAACTTTCAACATTCTGGGAAAAAAAAAAACACATACTTCCTAATGCATGGGCCCAGACCCTCACAGAACCAAATCTGTCAAATAATAGGAAGAAAGGCCAAAGCTATTCGAAACAAATTCCACGTTTTGAACTTCAGTTGCCTTTCGTCCTTGAAAGCGTGATGGAAATGATTTTGTTTCCTGTCTTCATGCTTTCTTTAACACATCTGTTTTTCACGTCCAGATGACGTGCACTGGACTGCCTCGTTGACGGAACTGGTCTCTTTTAACACATCTGTTTTTTCACGTCCAGATGACGTGCACTGGACTGCCTCGTTGACGGAACTGGTCGACGGTCACATGTTCTTCTTGGGGATGGAGCCGCTGCTGCTGGAGGCAGGGGAAGTTCTCCCAGAGTCATCTACCTTGTTTCCTTTGTTACGGTAGGTTATCTGTAAAACATGATTGCAATTCTATTAAAAAAAAAAAAAAAATATTCAAGTCTCTGTAAAGTATCATTTAGATTCGTTAATAAGTGAAAACCTATTCAAGTCACCACTAGGTCGTACAGATGCCAAAGCAGATACAGAAACGACAATGTTGATGCAACGTGAGTTTCTATCATAGTATTTCACTGAGTTATGCTTTGCAGATCTTACTCCCTCTCCAAGTCTCCTTATGCATGCTGGATATTTTTATTTGTTCCCATAACCCATCAACTGCTGACATGGATTACAGGGCCTTCAACCAGCATAGTTGATCTTCGGTGTGCCTATACACACAGAGGGGGCTGTACATGTGGGATGACCTGGGAGATGGGCAACAGTCCCACTCCATGCTTCTTCTGCCTGGCATAACCTGGGCTCGAACCTGCAACCCTCAGACACAGAACACAGGCTGTTACCACCTAACTATCGATGGACAGAGCAGGATATTGCGTTTATAATTCTTAGGTTTTTTCTCTTTTTTTTTTTTTGTTGTTGTTGTTGTTGCTGTTGTTCTTGTGTTTTCAAGTTCATTCCGATTTTCTCTCAACAGGAATGATCTGAAAACTGCATTTTTAAAAAAAGTAACCCTTGTATGAGTAATCCTGCACTAGAAAAACAAACAGCATCCCTTCTGGGACTCCCAAATCTACCTCTGACACCAAACCCAGAACAAAATACTTTTTCCAGAATTAAATCTAACAACAGCACAGAGGACTTCTTTTTCTTTCTTTATAACCATAACTTGAGATTTAAACCAAGGGCATTTATATCTTTGTGTCCAAACTTCTCCTATCTTACCTCCTCCCTTTTCTGGATTGAAATGAAAAAGACTGAAATTGTAATTTACTTGTATACCTGGAGGCTTTAAAACTAATTAGATACGGATGTGTAACACCATGTAAAGATCATTGAATTGTCACCCAATTGCATTTCAGTTACTTTGCTCTCTCTCTCTCTCTCTCTCTCTGTCTTGCTCTCTCTCTCTCTCTCTCTCTTCTCTCTCTCTCTCTCTCTCTCTCTCTCTCTCTCTCTCTCTCTCTCTCACACACACACACACACACACAATCACATTCAAATGACCAAAAAAGAAGAACCCAACTCTGCAAGATTCTGCATATGAAGTAATACATTTATATACAGCATCTAACACACACACACACACACACACACACACACACACACACACACACAAAGAAAGTATAAATTCATATGAAGCATTGACATCTTACTCCACACTTAAAAAAAAGAAAAAAACCCAACCTTTTCTAAAGAGTATCGACACCATATGTCATCCTAAAGGAAAGTAACAGATTTCTATGGAGGATCTTCTGCCTCTAACAGGCCTCCCTGATGATGAAGCTATCAAGAAGCTGACCTACTGAGAGAGAAAGGAATGAAAACGGTCCCCACAGAGCCAGGAAGCCATCTTCAAGGCGATGAAAGCAAAGCAACAGCGAGGGAGAGACAGACGAGAGGATGGCCTCAGCAGCACCCTGGCTCCAACTGCGGAGATGCCTGCGGTCTCCTACTTAGAGAAGACCTAGCGATAATTATGAGACTGAGAACAGGGCACTGCAGCAGACACGGACATCACACACATTCACAAAGTTTTACATCGGGCCACAGGGTACCATGCATCCTTGCCTCATGATGATCAGATCGGCCAACCATCTGGAGCCAGCATTTGGGAACCAGGGCATAAAGGGAGGAGGGGGGTTGGGGAAGAGGCAGGGGTAGGTAAGGGGTGAGGGGTGGGGGTGGGGACTGGCATGAAGAGGGGATAGTTAGGATTTTAACTGAAAACATTTCTAACTCCGTTATGTCCCAGGTGACAAAAATGGGGTTTAGCAATGCATTTCTACACATACCATTGCCAACATCCACATGTCTTTGTTCAGTAAAATTTTGTCATCCCTTTTCAAAAATCCCCCCCCCCCCCCCCCAAAATCCACATTTTTAAAACAAAAATTTCAAATTATGGATTTTTTTTCCCATTACTTTGGGATTTCATGAATAATTTCTAAATAAGAGAAATTTCAAACAAAATTGGTAGGGTTGGTAGATATGATGATGAATCACTCGAGAATGTGATGGGAAGAAGAAGAGGAAGCAGATGAAAGAAGAAGGAGAAGCAGACAAAGATGAAGAAGAAGAAGAAGAAGAAGAAGAAGAAGAAGCAGCAGCAGCAGAAGAAGAAGAAGAAGAAGAAGAAGAAGAAAACAGTCACGTCCAGTCTGCAGACACTGGATGACCCTTGACCTCTCTCACCTTGCCCAGTTGCTGCAGGTCTGTGGCGCCACGTTCCAGAGCTTTCTTTACGTCTTTGTCCATGCCTGGGATGCTGATGTCACCAAACACCTGCACACCACAGTGCTTGCCTGGGTTTGGTTTGTTTGTTTCACCATGATGCTTGCCTGGGTTTGGTTTGTTTTGTTTCACCCACAATGTTTGCTTGGGTTTTGTTTGTTTCTTTCTTTGTTTCACCACAATGCTTGCTTTTTTTTTTTCCCTTAGTCTCATTTCCAACCCTTAACCCTTGCATCACAAAGTTTTTCTTTCATTTTGTTTTCTTCTTGGATTGATTGATTTTCCATATCCCTCACACATACACACAAACCCACTCCCTCCCCCTTCCCAGTGGCATAACCCCTTTTGCCGCTCACCGCAACCCCAACATCTGCTGTCCCACAGGCAGAGAACAATACTGAGCTGCTATGAAGCAACCCACCACAGCAGACACTGCACTGCCTCTGAATCATTTCTGTAGTGTTCAGCGGTGCCGGTTCTGATCCAACACAGGCAGGAAACCTGTTGCTTTGCCTTCCACTGATGATTCTGTTTCATCATGGAACCCGCCTGAGTGAGCGGTGCCAAGAAGTACCCTAGCACTTGTTATTTATAAATGACGATTATAGCAATCCCAAAAGCAGTGAAGATGGACACACGGCATCAACAACAAAAATGCTCAGTATGCACAAATGACAACAGCCATCTCAAAAAGTAGTAGAGATGAAAAGAACACTAACAACCAGCTGCCATGGTGAACAGCGCAGATTAACTCTTGACAGGCTGTGGATTTGAGGAGTCCCACCCATCACAGGTTTAATCATACCTGAGAGAGTTTTCCACCCCAGCTGATTCTTAAGTACACAGACCTGTTGCGAGTGCTAGAGTGTCCAATGAAGACATGAACACACACAGTTGAGTCTCATCTACTGAACACATGCATCTCCTACAGGGCTGCTCAACTTTCCGGGAACGACACTGAAGGTGTCTGTATCCCTCAGGCGAGGCTGATGCAGGGATATCATTATGAAAGGAAGTGTGCACTGCAGGCCTCCCATGTAGTTACAGACTGGAGTGGAACTCCGTAACATCGTTTTTGTTCACAAACAGGTAAAAAAGAATTACATACGTCAAAGTCTGTTCATACGCACATATTCATAGAGACACTTGCAAATCAGCATGTGGCATTGTACATGCGCACATCAACATCAATACAAGTTCAAACCCAGAGACATGGACACTGGGATACCTTCAGAAATGTTGACTTTAGTAGCCTTACATATAAGATGCAGGCATGTGCATTACAAATAAGATGGAGGCATATGTATTTAAATGTGTGTATTTACATGTGACACACACACACACACACACACACACACACACACACACACACACACACACACACACACACACACAGCACACTCAAAAAAAAAAACAAACAAACAAAAAAAAAATCCAACAGAACCTCATCCACTTCAAACCACCAACTCAAAAATTAAGCCCACACTAACCTCCACCACAGCGCCATCAGGAAGCCGCAGGAAGTGGCGATGAAGGTCGCGCAGTCCATCGAGGTGCAGGGTGTGGATGGAGACGTGGGTGGTGATCTCCTTCTTCAGCCGACCCTTGACCTCGTTTCGCTCCTCTTCGCTCACCTCTTCTCCATGGGCTGTGTCCCACACATCTTCATCCAGCTGACACAGACAGGTGTATCGTAGTTAAATCATACAGTTAGATGGGCGGTAGGGGGACCAGAGACCTCCACTAAAGCCCAACAGTCTTTGCTCAAGGATCCAGACCCTCACACCAAACCCGTCACAAGATCACAGACAGCAAGACATCTCATTTCCCGATTTCTGGGTTTCCTTTTCCACTGAGATCCACACATTATTTCTGAAATGAAATGACAAAATGAAAAGCTAGAGAACCTGAAAGACACAACAACAACAATGACGACAACAACAACAACACCTTCCTGGTCTGTCCTTTGACCTGAATACACACGGCAGTTTACTGGGTTCGTCCCTGGGCCACATTCTGTCTTTTCACTGAGTTTTGTTAAAAGAGGTTCCAAACTTTTTGTGAAATCTTGCCGACTGACTTGCAAATCAAGAGAGATGGGAGATAATTACAGAACCTCAGTGGAGGTTAAAAACAAATCAAGAGAGATGGGAGACATTACAGAACCTCAGTGGAAGTTAAAAACAAATCAAGAAAGATGGGAGACAACTACAGCACCTTAGTGCAAGTTAAAAACAAATCAAGAGAGATGGGAGACAACTACAGCACCTTAGCGGAAGTTAAAAACAAATCAAGAGAGATGGGAGACAATTACAGAACCTTAGCGGAAGTTAAAAACAAATCAAGAGAGATGGGAGACAATTACAGAACCTCAGTGGAGGTTAAAAACAAATCAAGAAGATGGGAGACAACTACAGCACCTTAGTGGAAGTTAAAAGCAAATCAAGAGAGACGGTAGACAATTACAGAACCTCAGTGGAGGTTAAAAACAAATCAAGAAAGATGGGAGACAACTACAGCACCTTAGTGGAAGCTAAAAACAAATCAATAGAGATGGGAGACAATTACAAAACTTTAGTGGAGGTTAAAAACAATCAAGAGAGATGGGAGAAAATCACAGCACCCTAGTGGAGGTTAAAAACAAATCAAGCGACATGGGAGACAATTACAGAACCTTAGTGGAGGTTAAAAACGAACAAACAAACAAAAACAGAGACAGCAACTGTCAGAAGGACAATAAAAGCAGACAATGCAAGGAAACACAACATCTACGGCAGCACAAGCATCTGTCATGTTGGCGGATGTGCTGAAAACAAAGGCCAGAGGGCTGAGTCATGAGAAGAGCGATGGGGATGGAATGGATGGGAACTGACTTAACCCAGCTACGACCTGTTTGTCCCCCTTTCACAGCCACGACTGACCATAGCTCTTGTTGCAATCAGGCTGTTTTTCACTGAATGTTTCAGAGATGTATTTCTGTTTTCTTTTCATTTGACAAAGAAATGACAACTGTCCTGGGGAACATGCTTGCAAAGTTGATCAATCTGGCTTTTGTTGTTGTTGTTGTTAGATTAACAAAATGGAACTTTCCAGAAATCTGTGAAAGAAAAAAAATTTTAAAAAACAATGTAAACTTCAGAGGGTGGGGGTGGGGTTGTGTGGGGGTGGGGGTAGGGCTTGTCACCAGCGTCCCTGGAACCCCCCCCCCCCTTACATCCCCACGCTCACCACCTTCCCCATCCCCTCCCTCCCCTCCTAATCTGGCGCCTGGCTATCACCGTCTCCCTTCACCCCCCTCACCTCCTCTTCCTCCCAGATGTAGTCGTAGACGGCCACCTTGCGCCTCTCGCCCTCCTCCCCCCTCCACTGCTCGGCATGGCGACAGACGTGGTTCAGCTCCTGGTTGGACATCTCCAGGTCGTAGGGCAGGAAGAAGTGCACCGTCTCCCCGTGCAGGCGCCAGAACACGTCCAGCATGCGGCCGTTGTTGTGGAGCCTGAGGACCAGCACCACGGTCATCATGGGCAGGAAAGTCGGAGGGAACACCTCACACAACTGTTCGGGAGGGGATGATGAACGATGGGACTGAAAAACGCTCAGCCGGAAAAACAATGATTAAAAGTAATAATAAAAATAACAATAGTAAAGTTTGCCAGCGCTTTCTTTACTCACCTGGAAGGAGCACAAGGCGCCTTGCAACACTCATATACATGAACGCATACCAGAAACATGCACATATGCATACACATGCATGCAAAGAATGAGATCATCTACGGGCATGAATAACAATACTTCCCCGAAGATGGAGTATGGCTGCCTTAATGGCAGGATAAAAAAAAAACGGTCGTACACACAAAACTCCACTGCCTGACAATACAGGCAGTGTCTGCAGGAGTATCAGCCTGCGTACGCAGAGAGAGAGAGAGAGAGAGAGAGAGAGAGAGAGAGAGAGAGAGGATAACAATACTCCGGGCACATCCGCTATCAATCTTTCTTTTTCGATGGCTCTCTGTTCTTCCCATCCCCTCTCAGTATGATTTTTTCAAACGCATGTTCATTCCAACCCCTCCCACCCCCTCCCCCCAACAGAATGATTCTCTAACACACTTACCCTATTCACACAATCTGACCCAGTTATTTGCGCTCCGTCAATTTTCCATGCCACTCTCTTTCACATCCACCTTCAACAGCTTCAAGCATCGATGTGCCCAGGGGGACATCAATGCCTACAGCCAAGTCCGTTAAGATTTGCTACACAGCGTTACTGCCAAG
>JADBJO010004135.1:0-20000 GCA_016801955.1 Conus betulinus | reverse complement strand
GGTGCGCCGGTGAAACGTCATGAAAGAAAGACATACACTGTCACTGAACAGGACTGTTTTAGCATGAAACAGATTGGCGCAAATTAAGTCTACTCATATATAGATACACTTTGGAATCAAAAAAGCAGAAAGGCTTGCAATGTAACAAACCACAGGCAGGTTCTGTGTTACGACACAGAATAAGACTGGAACACCTTGCATTAAGCCTGAGATGGATCCACTTCCAAAACACGAAATGGCAAAGGCAGATATTGCGACAATCCAGACAGAGCTGAACTCTTGAAATACAAAGCAGCAAAACCTGAAATGCAACAAAACACAAAAACGGAAAGACACACATTGCAGCAAACCAGAAACAGATGAAACTACTGAAACACAAAACAGAAAGACCTACACTACTATAGACCAGAAACAGATGAACCACTGAAATACAAAACAGAAGGATATACATTGCAACAGACCAGAGTTAGATGTACTATTAAAACACTTGACATAAAAGTATATATGGTATTGTGTATTGAATAAGCACCGCCTTTGCTTCTCCTTTTGTGTGTTTAAATACATTTTGTTTGTGTACAACAATGCCGCATGCTGCTTCGGTGTTCAACACTATTTTCAACCAGACAGAACGCCAACTTACCTTGTAATACATGCCGTCCATTCTAGGAACGGGCTTGAAGTCTCGCTCCTTGCGAATGGCGTAGATGTCTTGAGGTTCAGCGCGAGTCACCTCCTCTTCCTCGTCAGAACTCTCGTCAAACTTGAGCTTGTGGAGTCTCGGTTGATCACACGGGAAAGAATGGTAGTTCCGAAAAACTTCCCCTTCTGTGGAGAAAGCAGAAGATAAGGAGACACTATATCACAGTTTGATACAGAAATCAGAGCAGGCAACATGAGCAGTTACGGTGACCAGAGAGACAATTTTTCAGATGGTCATTTGAATTATTCCACTCTTTTCATTCAAAGAACAGTGACGATTAACCAAGAAGATGACCATTTCTTTTTCTTGTTTTTTTTTTTTTCTTTCTGAATGCAAATTGAAATCCATCAATGAACAAATATGGCTTTATTTTGAGAATGTGAAATGAAATCTAGGCATTTTTCCTAGAAAAGTAGTAAGCATGAAATTTTTTTTTCTAGTAAAAAAGTAAGAAATGAATTAATATATCAAGCCAGTTTTCTAGAGCAAAAAAAAAAACCAACAACAACAAAAAAAAGGAACAAGACATTTTTTCTGCAATTTGGAAATGTAGGCTGGCCAGTTTTCGGGACACAAAGAAACAAATGAAGCCATACTGCTGTGAACGGGAAATGGAGTCTCCACACTTTTTTTTTTTCCTGTGAAAAACCGTGAGAAATGTAGCCATATTCTCTTGAGTGTAAAATGAAGTCTAAGGAGCTGGTCCCTAGAGTATGAGAATAAACTTGTTAAGGTAAAGACTTGGCTTTTTTTTTGTGACAAAACAGGCAAATGAAAATTTGTACACATGAATAAAAACATATATGCAACCATATATTTGCAGGCACACACACACACAAAACACATACACACACATGAACACACACAGATATATGAACACGCAAGTGCACACACACACACACACACACACACACACACACACACACACACACACACACACCACACATACCATCACCACCACCGCCACAGCCATGCCCATACCCCCCCCCCCCCCCCCCCCCCACACACACACACACACACACACACACACCACCCATCTTCCCTCCTCAGCTTTCCCGAAATCTCTCCCCAAAGAACTCCTTCCTTACCTTGGAATCAGCAGAGCGGGCTGATCTGGCAGACCTGTGACTGATGTGACCGCTGTCTCCGGCACTGGTCAGACTGACCTGGGACACCCTGCGCAGACAACAGAGGCACTGGCAATGACTGTTGGGGACCTCACCACAGTAACAGCACCACTGACCATCACCACAGTGACTGTGGGACCTCACCACAGTAACAGCACTGAACATCACAGTGACTGTGGGACCTCACCACAGTAACAGCACTGAACATCACAGTGACTGTGGGACCTCACCACAGTAACAGCACTGAACGTCACCACAGTGACTGTGGGACCTCACCACAATAACAGCACCACTGAACATCACCACAGTGGCTGTGAGACCTCACCACAGTAACAGCACTGATCATCACCACAGTGACTGTGGGACCTCACCACAGTAACAGCACTGATCATCACCACAGTGACTGTGGACCTCACCACAGTATCAGCACTGAACATCACCACAGTGACTGTGGGACCTCACCACAGTAACAGCACTGAACATCACCACTGTGACCTTGGGACCTCACCACAGTAACAGCACTGAACATCACCACAGTGACTGTGGGACCTCACCACAGTAACAGCACTGATCATCACCACAGTGACCTTGGGACCTCACCACAGTAACAGCAGCACTGAACATCACCACAGTGACTGTGGGACCTCACCACAGTAACAGCACTGATCATCACCACAGTGACCTTGGGACCTCACCACAGTAACAGCACCACTGAACATCACAACAGTGACTGTGGGACCTCTCACCACAGTATAAGCACCACTGAACATCACACAGTGACTGTGGGACCTCACCACAGTAACAGCACCACTGAACATCACCACAGTGACTGTGGGACCTCACCACAGTAACAGCACTGAGCATCACCACAGTGACTGTGGGACCTCACCACAGTAACAGCACTGAACATCACCACAGTGACTGTGGGACCTCACCACAGTAACAGCACTGAACATCACCACAGTGACTGTGGGACCTCACCCAGTATCAGCACTGAACATCACCACAGTGACTGTGGGACCTCACCACAGTATCAGCACTGAACATCACCACAGTGACTTGGGACCTCACCACAGTAACAGCACTGAACATCACCACAGTGACCTTGGGACCTCACCACAGTAACAGCACTGAACATCACCACAGTGACTGTGGGACCTCACCACAGTAACAGCACTGATCATCACACAGTGACTGTGGGGACCTCACCACAGTAACAGCACCACTGAACATCACCACAGTGACTGTGGGACCTCACCACAGTAACAGCACCACTGAACATCACCACAGTGACTGTGGGACCTCACCACAGTATCAGCACCACTGAACATCACCACAGTGACTGTGGGACCTCACCACAGTAACAGCACTGAACATCACCACAGTGGCTGTGGGACCTCACCACAGTAACAACAGCACTGAACATCACCAGAGTGGGCTGTGGGACCTCACCACAGAAACAGCACTGAACATCACCACAGTGACTGTGGGACCTCACCACATTAACAGCACAGGACATCACCACAGTGACTATGGGACCTCACCACCGTAACAGCACTGAACATCACAGTGACTGTGGGACCTCACCACCGTAACAGCCCTGAACATCACCACAGTGACTGTGGGACCTCACCACCGTAACAGCCCTGAACATCACCACAGTGACTGTGGGACCTCACCACCGTAACAGCCCTGAACATCACCAGAGTGACTGTGGGACCTCACCACCGTAACAGCCCTGAACATCACCAGAGTGACCTTGGGACCCTCACCACAGTAACAGCCCTGAACATCACCACAGTGACCTTGGGACCTCACCACAGTAACAGCCCTGAACATCACCACAGTGGACTGTGGGACCTCACCACAGTAACAGCACCACTGAACATCACCACAGTGACTGTGGGACCTCACCACAGTAACAGCACCACTGAACATCACCACAGTGACTGTGGGACCTCACCACAGTAACAGCACCACTGAACATCACCACAGTGACTGTGGGACCTCACCACAGTAACAGCAGCACTGAACATCACCACAGTGACTGTGGGGCCTCACCACAGTAACAGCACTGAACATCACCACAGTGACTGTGGGGCCTCACCACAGTAACAGCACTGAACATCACCACAGTGGCTGTGGGACCTCACCACAGTAACAGCACTGAACATCACCACAGTGACTGTGGGACCTCACCACAGTAACAGCACTGAACATCACCACAGTGACTGTGGGACCTCACCACAGTAACAGCACTGAACATCACCACAGTGGCTGTGGGACCTCACCACAGTAACAGCACTGAACATCACCACAGTGGCTGTGGGACCTCACCACAGTAACAGCACACTGAACATCACCACAGTGGCTGTGGGACCTCACCACAGTAACAGCACTGAACATCACCACAGTGGCTGTGGGACCTCACCACAGTAACAGCACCACTGAACATCACCACAGTGGCTGTGAGAGACCTCACCACAGTAACAGCACCACTGAACATCACCACAGTGGCTGTGAGACCTCACCACAGTAACAGCACCACTGAATCACCACAGTGACTGTGGGACCTCACCACAGTAACAGCACTGAACATCACCACAGTGGCTGTGGGACCTCACCACAGTAACAGCACTGAACATCACCACAGTGGCTGTGAGACCTCACCACAGTAACAGCACCACTGAACATCACCACAGTGACTGTGAGACCTCACCACAGTAACAGCACTGATCATCACCACAGTGACTGTGGGACCTCACCACAGTAACAGCACCACTGAACATCACCACAGTGGCTGTGAGACCTCACCACAGTAACAGCACTGAACATCACCACAGTGGCTGTGAGACCTCACCACAGTAACAGCACTGAACATCACCACAGTGGCTGTGAGACCTCACCACAGTAACAGCACTGAACATCACCACAGTGACTGTGGGACCTCACCACAGTAACAGCACTGAACATCACCACAGTAACTGTGGGACTGACCTCACCACAGTAACAGCACTGAACATCACCACAGTGACTGTGGGACCTCACCACAGTAACAGCACTGAACATCACCACAGTGACTGTGGGACCTCACCACAGTAACAGCACCACTGACCATCACCACAGTGACTGTGGGACCTCACCACAGTAACAGCACTGAACATCATCACAGTGACTGTGGGACCTCACCACAGTAACAGCACCACTGAAACATCACCACAGTGGCTGTGAGACCTCACCACAGTAACAGCACTGAACATCACCACAGTGGCTGTGAGACCTCACCACAGTAACAGCACTGAACATCACCACAGTGGCTGTGAGACCTCACCACAGTAACAGCACTGAACATCACCACAGTGACTGACTGTGGACCTCACCACAGTAACAGCACTGAACATCACCACAGTAACTGTGGGACTGACCTCACCACAGTAACAGTAACAGCACTGAACATCACCACAGTGACTGTGGGACCTCACCACAGTAACAGCACTGAACATCACCACAGTGACTGTGGGACCTCACCACAGTAACAGCACCACTGACCATCACCACAGTGACTGTGGGACCTCACCACAGTAACAGCACTGAACATCATCACAGTGACTGTGGGACCTCACCACAGTAACAGCACTGAACATCACCACAGTGACTGTGGGACTGACCTCTCACCACAGTAACAGCACTGAACATCACCACAGTGGCTGTGAGACCTCACCACAGTAACAGCACTGAACATCACCACAGTGACTGTGTGACCTCACCACAGTAACAGCACTGAACATCACCACAGTGACTGTGGGGACTGACCTCACCACAGTAACAGCACTGAACATCACCACAGTGACTATGTGACCTCACCACAGTAACAGCACCACTGAACATCACCACAGTGACTGTGGGACCTCACCACAGTAACAGCACCACTGAACATCACCACAGTGACCCAGCACCAGGTGACAGCAGTGTTTCACAATGACCTGAAGCAGACTGCTCCCTGTGTGCTGCTGGTTTTGAGGATGCAGCAGAGCCAGTCAGGATGTGGCTGTGCATGGGGGAAACTGAAATGAGCAGCGAGGGAGTGAGGGCAGTGAGTAGGTACAGTGGAGAAGACAGCAAAAAAGAACATGATGTGTGTGTGTGTGTAGTCTCCCCCCTGAACATGTCAGCCACTGAGTGGGCACAGAAGACAGCCAAAAAGAACAAGGTGTGTATAGCTTCCCCCTGAACATGTTACTCACAGAGCAGGCAAAGAAGACAGCCAAAACAATGCAATTGTAAGGGGCCTTATTTCTACAGCAGTTAAGGATGATGAATCTTTAATTCTACTTTTCTAGATACCTCTACTCTGTGCACAAGGGTAAGTGAAGGGAAATACAATGCCAGCAGCAACAACACAACAACAACAACACACACACACACACACACACACACACACACACACACATTACACACACACACACATACACAAACATACACACACAAACATGCACACATGATGCAAGCACAGATATAAACAAAAACATGCACACATGCATGCGCACACACACTCACACATGCATGCGCGTGGTGCACACACACACACACACACACACACACACACACACACACACACACACACACACCGTCTGAAATCACTTTATGTGGGAAGACGTTAAATGGAAGAACAACAACAACAACACACACACACACACACACGCACAAACAAACATACATCCACATGGGGCATGCACACACACACACACACATACACACACACACACACACACACACACACACACACACACACGCACACACACACACACACACACACACACATACACACACACACACACACAACACATACACAACTCCAACTCACGCTTGGCTGACAGCGGGCTTGGAGCTGAGGTCAGAGGACGACCCAGGCACCGGGTCCTCCCCGTCCCGGTTGTCCTCCCAGCCAGTTTTTCAGCCTGTCCGGGTGCCCCGTCAGCCCCGAGCTGAACTGCAGCTCCACCTCATACTCCTTCTGACCCGCGTAGTACCTGGGCAGGGGACACAACCCAGTCAAGTCAATGCCCCGCCAACCACAGAGGCCACGTCAGGGATGCAAGCAAGTTAACACTGGAGATGGGTAAACCTTGAAACGCTTACCCTGAAATTTAAAACCAAGACAAGTCCTCAAGAAAAAAAAAAGACTGATGAGTTAAAACAAAGTTTATCCCCTAACACATTTCAATCAAATTAAATGAAAAGTATTACTTTGGTTGAAATGTTTTTCTTAAAAGGCAGAATAGCACAGGTGAGAATTGTATGTGGGCAGTCTGAGAACCAATACAGATTTCACTATCAAAGGTTTAAGAGAAAAGAAAACAGGTAAGAATTCTAAACTATACAGTCTGACGACTTTAAAATTCAGATTTCACAATCAGTGGTCTGAGAGACAGGTATCAAACAGGAGAGTATTGTGCCTACATAGTTTGATGACCTCCAAATACAGATTTCACAATCAATGGTCTACAACACTGGCACCAAACGGGTGAGAATTTTACCTGGGCATTATGACGACCTCCTAATACCGATTTCACAATCAATGGTCTACAACACAGGCATCAAACAATTGAGAATTTTACTTATTTGGTCTGACGACTTCCCAAATATAGGTTTCACAATCAATGGTCCAAGAGACAGACATCAAACAGGCCAAAACCGAACCATTAGTATTCCATGGAGCAAACTTTAGTATCCCTTGACAAAAAAAGAGTATTTTTCTTGAACTTTAATATGGATGTCATATTTCGCAATAGCAGACTTGCAGCCAACTCATAGTGCTGTACTCGCACTCAAACACTCGCACCAACTGGCACAAGTGCACTACATGCACACTGCACGTACCTAGTTGACTGTCTCCTTAAAAAAAAATAATGACATTATTATAATGCCTTCCACCTTTCATCCCCCCCTGCCGCACACACAGAGTGACAGACAGTCACACACATGTATACCCTTCATGCAGTTTTCGTTTTCCATCTTTTTCTTCTCTTCGTACTTTCACTCCATCCCCCCCCCCCCCCCATTTTTGGGGGGTGTGTGGGGGTGTGGGTGGGGGGAGTGGAGCTAATTAACAGTAGAAGTAAAAGTGACAGACATACCTTGAGCAATTATGCCGTCACTAGTGTCAAGAAACATTTTCTTGAATAGGCAAGAGATCGGTCGTTGACACAGACAGATTCGCGTCAGCTACCAGCCTACTCATCATCACCTTGACGTTTGTCACCTGCTGCTCCAAGTCCCCATTAGACTCTGTCTTTTTTTCAATGCTTGCACCACTGAAGGTGTTCCTTTCACTATATCCGATAATTTTTTAATGTGATTTTGATGAAAGATGCTTCATGCAGTCATTGAGCCCTCCATGAGCACACTAAAATCCGTTCCACACATAGTGCACCATACAAAACTTGGACCTTTTTTTAGCTTGGGACTAAGCATCTCCAAGTTGCGTGGTATGCATTCATGAAAGTTTGCTCCCTCGTTTTGGCAACCTTCTTTTCAACATCTAGCTCTTCGTCACTCTCACAAACACAATTTTTTCACTGGTGGCGGCCATCTCCTAGAGACTATCTGTGTCAATCGCTCACTACAAAAGATGGTCGACCTTGGTGTAAGCGACACCCAACTCCGACCAAACCTGCCAGCTTTCAGGTCTTGCCCAGACAAACGACTCCAAGCTGCAGCTTGTCGCCTGAAAGCTTATGCTGTGAGGACGTAAAACTTGTTCTGGGGGTGTAAACCACTGCGCGCAAATTGGAACTTGGGGCATTTTCAAACAGGAAAATAGTACTTGTTTTTTTTTTTTCTTTTTTGGGGGGTAGGTAGCCAATGCTGCCAATTTTCATATTTTTTTGTCGTACTCAGCATATCATTGTATTTTCCTGTCAAATTTTGTAAAACACGCATTAAAAACATTGTAGGGTAAAACAGTCTGTGTATAGTCTGAGGACCTCCAAATACAGATTCACAGTCAATGGTTCAAGCAACTGGCACCAAACACGTGGGAATTTTTACCTGGGCATTCTGATGACCTCCAAATACAAATTTCACAATCAATGGTCTACGACACAGGCATCAGACAGGTGAGAATTTTACCTGTATAGTCTGATGACCTCTAAATACAGATTTCACAATCAATGGTTCAAGAGACAGGCATTAAAGAGGCGAGAATTTTACCTGGACATTCTGGCACCTCCGAACACAGATTTCACGATCAACGGTCTCAGAGACAGGCACCAAACAGGTGAGAAATTTTACCTGGGCAGTCTGACGACCTCAAAGTACAGGTTGCACAGCCAGTGGTCCAGGTCGGTGGCCATCAGGTGTTCAATCTTGTCATGCTTGTCGATGTTCATGTCCATGGGGCCACGCATCATGGGACACTTGTATCTGAAACCACAGCACAGGCAGCTTGTTGGTCTTCTTCAGTGTCATCATTCCTATCACTATATCTATGTGTATCCACATGTCTGAGTTCCACATGAGCATCAGCTGGTTGCAGACATCCTTATCTGTATGTCTGCATGCATTGTATAGGTATATGTTTGTGCACATGCAGACATGTCTGTGAATATCAGTGTCATGACCACAGTCACAGCCGTGGCTGCTGACATCATCATCAGCACACTCATCATCATCATAAACACAATCATTACAATCATCAACCAAATCATCATCACACACACATCAATGCAATTATCACCATCGTCAAGCAACGCAATCGTTATAATCATCAACGCAGTGGGCACAATGAAGGTCATATAAACATAATTATCACAATAATCATTTTCAAGGGAGTTCCCATAGTTTTTTTAGTTTCATCGGAAAATAAAACTGACAGCTTTGAACATTTTCTCTCTCACTGGTCCGAAACTGTTTGCAGTTCTGTGTGCTTAACTACCAAGAATGGCAGTGTTTGCTGAGCCCAGCAAGAAACTGGACCGACAACATGAACGTAGGCTAGCCCTGTAGGCCTGTTGTGATTGTGAAGTATTTTTTGGCGGAAGGATTGCGACATGTAACTGCTTCACTTTTGCTAGGAGGTTGCAGATTGACTCATGATGCACCACAGGGCCTTATTCATTGAATGAAATGCAAGATAAGATCTCTTTTACATCAACCGCATGATCTCCATCACTGACCAGTGCCTATCTAGATTTAATTCTCATTGATTATGAGTTCCCGACTTCAGCACAACGCTCAACACCTCCCCCTCCCTCACTTTCTCTTCATCTTTCTCTGTCTCTGAATATGAAATATTATCAAAGCAGCCTTGGTGATTTTCCATTAATCTTATCTTTCAACTAATAATCCACAGAATTTTCTGTTTTGGGAATCTGTGATCATCATTTCCATGAACACAATCATCATCATCATCATCATCATCACATCATCATCATCATAAACAATGCCTATCAACATAATTACGTCACTTGAAATAACACAATCATTACTATCACCACCGCTATCGTCAAACACTCACTTGCCCTCAATGATGTCGAACTGGCCATCACAGATGGGGAAGATGCCCCAGGCCACCACACGGTCCGTGCTGACCACCGACCCCCTCAGCAAGAACAGTTCAAAGGTCAGCACCATGCCAGGACGTAGCGACGCTTTGGCTGGTAGCACCGTGAAGACACTCTGGTCCATCTGGGGGTGAGTCAGGTCCAGCGGTATATCATTAGAATGTCCCAGAGAGCATTTTGAGGTCATGGTCTTTGAGACTCTTACTTCATACCAATAGTCAGGATTCTTTTTTTAAGTACTGTGTTGTAAACGCTTGACTTGTAGGCAAAAGTACTGCAGTCAACCTCTATATAACAAAAATTTCATCAAATGTAATTCTTTGTATAGTCCATAGTTGACAGACATCTTCACAGAGTGGTGTATCACTTGATATACTGTCACAGAGTGGTGTATCCATGATATTACACCTGTCCATGAAACACATGTGCAGGCAAGGGCTGATGAAATACTGGGCATGTTACTTGACAACCTATAAGAAACTCGGGTACCAAAAAGAAATCTGGAAAAAAAAAATGTCTTTTTTCATATAGATTCATGTAAATGGTTAGCACTGAATTCACCAAAAGTCTGCAGTTTTGTTTTGCTTTGTTTCATTTCTTTCTTTGTTTTTTTTTTTTTTTCACCGATCGCTCTGACAGTCACTGAGCCCTGCACAGCCCCTCTGGAGCCATTTTCATTTACTTCATTGTCGTTCCTTTTTTTTTTTTAATTAAGGTTGACAGCCGACTGGCGGGTTTTTTTCTTCCCCCCCCCCCCCCTTTTTTTTTTTAAAGCCAATTTCACTCTTTAACTTGACCTTGCTGCTAACTGACGAGTTGATAGCCAGTGAGACTGATGCATCAAGTGTCTACAGAAGTAACATCTTCTGGAAGGGAAAAAAAAAAATTCTGTTTGGGGCTGCTTGTACTGCTACGATCCCTCCTGGGTGTCTGCTCCCTTCCTTTCCTTCTGTGACTGACTCGCCAGGAGTCCTACAGCCACGGCCTGACCTGTCATTTCTGGCACAAGCTGAACTGTGTCAGTGCCGCACTATCCACGTCTTCTGTTTACTCTTATCCGGCCTGCGAGGTGCTGGTTTACATGCACTTTTAACATGATGTAATGAACAGGATCTTTTTCTTAGTTTATCGCTATGTTAGTTATGAAAAAGTGTGCGTGTGTGTTGTATATAGAACAAGCTTGTATGCTGTATCTTCTGCTACTTCTTCTTGGGAATTTTGCAGGCTTCACGATCAGTCCAGTTCCACTGAGAAACAGGGCTGCTCTTCCAGCTCCTTCCCTATCATCGTAGAGCTCGGTGTGTTTGTTCCATCAGGGCTGTTGCTGATGTGTACAGTGTGTTCATTTTGTGGCATGGTGAGAGACTGTGAATGACATGATGAAGCTGCCAGCTGCACAACACACCTACTGGCTGCCCTGAGTGAGACAGTAAACAAAAACACAGGAGACTGCTTCACCCTAGTGCTCTCCTATACCTGAACACTGACGGAATCATCCCACACAGGTACAGCGTCTGCTGTGCAGCAGACACGCGAATAAAGAGGGCGTAACTAGGGTAGGGAGACCTGAAACAGGGATACTTGATGAGAAAGTCTGCTTCTGCTTCCATGGTGAAACACTGACATTACAATTACAGCCATTTCAAAACACTAATCAAACACTGATTGTATTAGTTAATTGCTCTCTCTCTCTCTCTCTCTCTCAAACACTCAACACACACACACACAACACACACACACTCACACACCCACACACACACAACACCACCACTCACTCACACCCAAACTACATGCACACCACACACACAACACACACACACACACACACACACACACCACACACACACAAACCCCACACACACACACACACACACACACACACACGCAGAGTATATGTTTGAATTTGGATGCTTTTGAAAATCTTGTTATATATCTGTAGTTTATCTTTTCTTTCATACGCTGTTTTCTTTCAATTTCACACACACACACACACAGACACACACACACACACACACACACACACACACACGCACACACACTCACCTTCATCTCCACATTGTGGAAGTTGCCTTCACGCCAACACGAAAGACAGGGGCAAGGTGGCACACCCCTCCACTGTGGAAGTTGCCTTCTGAAAAACTTTCAACTTTGACAACTTTGACCAAGCATCACATGACCTCCCAGCCGATTGTACAGCGAAATAATCAGGACGTAGCGACCAGCTGTACACAGAATCCATTTCACATAAACTTAACTTGCCAATGATCCTTTCTTTTGTGTTTAACTGCCAAAAAATAGCAGCCTAACCTGTAGTGAATATACATATATGCACTATACATGTTTGCCCTTTAGTCAATACAGGAGTGTGGCCAACAGTACCCCCCATTGCAACAGCCCTAAGTATAGCTCTGCCTGGCACTGCCTGTCAAACATTATTAAACAGTTTCCCCCAGCTGGTGGTGAAGCTCCCTCTTAGTTTCTGCCAGCCACTGCATGCTACCATCTCCTCACTTCCACCCTGACTCTCTCTGTGTGAAGACATGGTCATTTCCCAGTCTCTGTGCGACTTACAGCCTTAGCAGTGAATAAAGTGTTTTATAGTCCAGCCGTTGTACTCTCTGAGTGTAACGAGTGAAAAGACTCCACAACAACACCAAACAATATCATTACACAACCCAATCCCAATCCCACCCGAAACTGCTTTCCGAGAAAAGTCCAAATGCGTGCGATAAAAGTATATTAGGCAAAAAGTTCAACAAGAAATTTGTGTGAAGTTTTCTTAAACTGATAAATTCAAACAAGATGTTTTTTTTTCTCTAAACTGATGAATTCCAAAAACAAGATGTGGAGTTAAAAGGCTTGGCATAGAAAGATTTGAGGTGCTATAATCATGACGGATGACTACTGAATTTTCAGTATCGGATTCATCCACGTTGATGTAACCATTGTTAAGGTTCTTCTGTGTTCGGTGTAATCTTTGTTTAGTCTTGCATTTGTTGTACGGGTGGTGTTAACGCATCACCCTCTTTCTGCAACAGCTTGTATGATGAAAGCTGTAAGTAGAAAGACGCCACACAGCAACAAATTCCCTGCAGTAGCGGTGGTGGTGAGTGATCTTAATAATACTGGGTCTGACTCCATGCATACAAGAACACAAAAAAAGACTAATTAACAGTCCTACACAGAACATTAAAGGTTTAAAAAAAAATAATGATAAATGAAATTTACATGCGCCCTATCTCTGATGAGCTCAAAGTGCTTACAAAAAAGTGTGGAATAAAAGCATAAACTGCAATAAACAGCTGGCCAAAGATAGAAAGAAAAACAGAGACAAGCTGAAGTTCCCATAGCCCATGGGTGGTAGGGGCAGTGAAGTATCAAAGGTTCATGGCGTCTATGACATAACAATGGTGGAAGACAGAGCCCAAACCCACTCCTTCCACCGCCTTTAAACTTCCCTGACCTGAATCAGGTTACCCATTTACTGCTGGGTGGACGGAGAGGGGGTTTTGAAGGAGGAAAAATCCTACCCCGCAAGTAGTTTGAACTCACGACCATCAGCTCCACAGACAAACACTAACCATTTGACTACTGGCCCCTCTGCAAAAATAGTATTCGTCACAAAATATGAATACATTGAATTGAAAAAATTCATCATTTCAGTTCTGCCATAACCCTGGTGAGCTCCAGGACTACTGATGTCAATGACATCAGATCAATCAGTCATGATACTGGTCATGTTATAATGGTATCAGTTGCAGCAATAAATGCAGTGATGGTATCGTTATGTATTATGACTTGTGCTCTTACGACTGTCGGATGCTTACCTGGGAGGTTTGTCCTTGACACCACGCAGACACTTCACCTTGACCTGGATGGGCTGCGGAAGTCTGTTCCAGTCCACCTTCCACCTCCGACCCCTTGATCCCCCATACTGACCCTCTGAGGTCATCAGGTCACCATAAAAAGTCTGTGCCCCCCCCCCCCCCAAAAAAAAAAAAAAAAAATCTTTATGATGGGAGGCAAATCATGGAAAGACGGTTTGTAAACATTGCTGCATAACTTCATATTTTTTACATATTTTCCCTCGCAGTTAACATTGGTTCTGACTCCATTTCCAAAAACAGTCCTTCGAATGAGGCTACAAACCAAGGTTGTGTGTATGAATGCACGCATAACATCTTGCACACCTGTAAAATCCCATCACCAACTTTCAGAAGAGAAGGCCAGTTTGACCATTGGTATGGATGACACGTTTTACACATAGCATGGCACCTTGCATGAGAAATGGAAAGAATGAAGGAAGTAGTAAAATGAGAGAGAACGATATTGAAACTATACTGACTGGATGACACATGGGGGAAACATACTGAATGAAGCGCCGGCAGCGGCAGCTCTTCAGGTCGGCACTACCCAGATAGGCAGCCCGTTGCATACATGTGAGTGGTGTGATGGTCAGCGCACTTAGAACTTTGGCAAGATGCTTTTATAAATGCTCTGTTATTATTGCTATTATTATTATTATCATTATCATTATATTTATTATTATTACCATTATCATTATCATTATTTCCAAGTGCTCTTTCACAACACCAGCAGACACAGGGTCAGGGTGACCAAGGTCGCCTCTAATGATGTCCAAGGACATGCGTAAGGCCAACGTCAAGAGTTGCAACATGGACACAGTCACCCTGGGAACACAACGCCCTTGACAGACCCTGCTGGAAAAACACCGGTGCCACCAGGGCGCCACCAGGGCACAAGACTTTTCAAGATGAACAGGACCACTGCCATTCAGGCAAAAAGAGGAACAGGAGAAAGCAGGGACCCACACTGCTGACCTCCTGCCCCTGGCAACATCTTTGGGTGCGACCATGTGTCTAAATAATACATCTCCATTCCCATATAGGGTTTCAGGGGCAATGGACCTGTCTGTCCATACGTCTGTCTAACCAACTGGAGAGACCATCATCCAATTTCATACATGACATTTGACCAAGACACTGAAAGCTTTAGGCTTAGTAAAACTGACTCAATATGCGTAAATCATGATTACACATTTCAGCCGAACTTCTTATTTCCTTGATATGAACAAACACTATGTGTGCTCCACTCACTTTGGGCAGACTGACAAGAGAAAGCAAAAAAAAAAAAAAAATAAAAAAAAATAAATCAATAAAGGGGAGCTCAGTCATCCAGTTTCCATCAGAGTGAACTATGACTGAAACGGACCCTGCTTTGCCATGCAGAGCTGCACCCGGCCTACGTTTCTCCTTCACTCTCACCCGAAAATGGCCGGGTCAAGCAGCACCTGCCTCACCTGAGCAGGTGTTTAGCACTTCCAAGGCCCCAGGTGCCACTGGTGAATGCCAACGGTCCTCACTACCCCATACACCATGAGAAGGTTTACAGACACTCTGCCTGACCCTGACATATACAATTAGAAAAAACAACCAAAAAAATATCTATGAAATAAAAGTGCGACATTGAAAAAAAAAAAAAAAAAAAAAGGAAAAAAGCAAGCAAAAGAAAGAAGGAAAAAAAAAAAGAAGAAGAAAGAAATGAAAAAAAAAAAAAAAAAGCAAAAAAAAATTCAAAATATTCAGTTGAATTCGTTTGCTTCTGCTTAAAGTCCACCTCAGCTTTAGTGGTAAGGCGAAATGATGTTGAATTTGAAGGGCTGAAAGAAAAAGGATGTCTGTTCTAATCATATTCAGCCATGATTTTTTTTGTCCTCCTTGCACTAAAAAATAACAACGCAACATCCTCTGACCCAGAACTGCAAAGTTTCATTTTCCCGACCTTCTCTGCTCCGCTAAATGGCACCCATCCTTGGCGCAGGCGCATGATGTGGACTGGCCCGTTCAGCCAAACATTCAGACATTGCTTAGAGCTGTGTCCTTGACATTTAATGTAACAGAAATATTTCTTGTCCAAGACTGGGGAATAGATTTTTGGGGAAAACTGGGTGTGTGTGTGTGTGTGTGTGTGTGTGTGTGTGTGTGTGTGTGTGTGGGTGTGTGTGTGTGTGTGTTGTGTTTGTGTGGTGTGTGTGTGTGTTGTTACCATTTTGGTGGTTGGCAATTTCTTCACGGAAACTAGTATCCAGGTGTAAACAACAAAAGCAGGCCAACAAACAATTCTTCCTTCATTTAATAAATTTTTTTTTTTTTTTGCATCAGAATTTCAGCAAGTTTTGTGTCAGTTGCAAGCACAGCAACAATATTTACATTTTCTGCAGCAAAAAATTCTGTTGTTGATTGCTTTTATATCACTAAGAAGACACTCCTTCTGTTATTTTTCTGGGCGATAGATAGCATTAAAACTTCCAGTCTGGATTCATGGACTTCAGTCTTTCATCTGTATGACAGAACCTGCGAGCTATTGGGTTGTGTGGATTAATTAGACAGAACCTAAAAGCTAGTGTTTGTGTGATTAAATCAGACAGGATGCTAGTGTTTGCGTGTGGTTATTAATTAGACAGAACCTGCAAGCTAGTGTTTGTGTGGATTAATTTTTACACGAACCTGCAAGCTAGTGTTTTGTTGTGGATTAATTAGACAGAACCTGCAAAGCTAGTGTTTGTTGTGGTGGATTAATTAGACAGAACCTGCAAGCCGTGTTTGTGAATTATTAATTACACAGAACCTGCAAGCTAGTGTTTGTGTGGATTTAATTAGACAGAACCTGAAAGCAGTGTTTGTGTGGATTGGATTACTTACCACACAGCCGCAAGACTAGTGTTCTAATTTGTCGTACCGCCAATAACTTACACAGAGCCTGCAAGAATTGGTGTTTGTGTGGATTAATTTTAGACAGAATCCTGAAACGCCCTAGTGTTTGTGATGGATTAATTAGACAGAACCTGAAGCCTAGTTTGTTGCGTTTGAAGTTACATTACACATCCAACCTGACTACTGAGAACCTATTGTTTGCGCTCCCGGATTAACTTACACAGAACCTGTAGCTAGTGTTTTACAATGGATTAATAGACAGAACCCTGAAAGCTAGTGTTTTGCATGAATTAATTACACAGAACCTGCAGCTAGTTGTTTGCGTGGATTAATTACCAGAACCTGATAAGCTCCGTGTTTGTGTGGATTAATTACTAGAAATGCCGCAAGCTATGGTTCGTGTGGCCCATTAATTAGACCAGAACCTGCAAGCTAGTGTTTTGTGTGTTTGGATTAATTGTTTAGACAAGAACCTGAAGCTAGTTGTTTGTGTGGATTAATCAAAAGCTCCTTATGTTCAAATGAACACCTCCCCCCTTTACTCAGCGTGACTCAAGCCTTTTCCACGTCCTACATTTTCTAAACTGACGTCATATGAAGTGGGTTGGTTTATCTTGGCATAGGTCCAGCCCTGCACAGTTTGTTTTGGCCAAGACAATCACAAGCCACCTCTTCCTCAGCGATCCTGACAATCTTTTGCTCCTGTCTCACATGTTTCGTGTGCAAGCTCATTTGTTCAGTTTGTACACTGTTCTTAAGCGTATAAGAGTTGAATGAATATCCACCAAAATCTTGCGGTTCAGGGATCGTGCGGAACTAATTGTGTACACACTGTTCACAATTGATTAGAAGAAGTGTAAGATATATTTTTTCCACCATGCCCGAGGCAGGGCTTAGGCACCAAAACCTACAGAGCATACTGCCGGAATCTGAACCTTCCTGTCTTCAAAGCGGGCATCAGGCTTGGCTTGCGCTTTTGGATACCCCGTCGGGTGATGGAAGCCTTTTCCAGCAGAAGTTCTCTCGCGCCCTTCAGAAGGTGTGAAACACAGCCGTTTTCCAAAAAGCTTTAAATCTCATATAAACAAGCACATACCAACATGCGTGCACCCGTGGCACGAACAAAACACACACAAGCAGAAATGTCATAACACCAGACACGTTCAATGCCACAAAAAAAAATACACTACTCTATACAATGAATTTCAAAATGGACCAGCGACTTGATGGTTGCTATGTTCGTTTCTTTGTTTGTACTGTCACTAAATGTGAAATGTTGACATATTTTGTTCACTTGGGAAGAAGACACAAGATGGTCGAAATGAGTCGGGTATCTTGGGGTACGTGGGTCGTCAATGTCCCGGCTGGAAAAGAAACTAACACCCACTCGGTAAACGATCTGCATGAAAAACCAACTGACAGCCAATTGAAAAATACAAATAATCCCAGCGTGTTTGGGGGGGGTTTTTTTGACTTGGATTTCAGACTGCGGCAATTCAAAGTCTCTAGTCACAAAAGACAAGAAAAAAAAAAATAAGGCTTGTCTTGATGAAACAGAAAAAAATAAAGTGATTAAAAAGATCTGTGTACAAACGTGCACTGATTAATGTACCATGATACGATACAAGACTAACACCACTAGGGCTGATGACAGTGTGTAAGGGCATCAGCCAAGGTGTGATAATTTATAAGCCACACAGTTTTAAATAATGATAAATCGTAATAACAAAATAAAAACAAAATGTCGCTTGACTGAAAAAAAATAAAAAAAAAAAAAAAAAAAAAAAAAAAAACTCGTATGTACACCATCAATTACGAAATTTTTTGAATAAACTGCAACAGTTGCAACGAATCAGCTGACACGTCTAGGCAAAACACTCTACATTTTATTTGGGGCATTCATTAAAGCAGGAACAAGGACGAAAAAATAGTGTTCTTCTCATGCCAATAAATGAGGGTAGTTATGTCATAGCACTGTGCAGTCTCCTTCCAACCAGTTGCCGGCGGCCTGGATGGGAAAAAAAATAAATCATGATAAGTTCAGTCATATTTTTTTACCCCAAAATTAAGGCGACACAATACAATGCGATGTGAAAGAAGCACCTGTTATAAAAATTACAGGACATACAGCCATATGCATTTTTTAGTTGTTTTTTTAAAAAACTTGCAGTTTGTGGTCCCGTTACCACTGTTGAACAAGAAAATCGATCACTTGTTGTTGTTTTTTTTTTTGACCAAATGTCAGTGGGTAAGGCAACACAGACTGCCATCGTACCCGAGTCAAAATCAGTGAGAGGGCAATCGTTGGTGGGGTTGTTTAAACTACTCACCACTGTTTGGGTTAAAAGTAAAAACAACAGTGGAATGGAGATAAGCTGTGTCAAGGAGGAAAAACAAAAAGTTACAATTTCCAGGGTCAAGGGATTGGGGGTTTAAATAGGTCACAACCTGCAAGGAAACCAGCTGAAGACGGTTGGGTAAACGACCGGCCCTCAGAGGATAAAACTTGCCTCACAGTAGCAGATACTCTTGCATGACAGTTCAGTTATAATGGGTTTTTTGCTCTGCTAGGATACATGGCAGCACTTTCACGAAAGACTCTCTGTGTAGAGTCCTCCTTTCTTTGTCATAACCAAGAAAGAATTTACAGGTCAACTGCCATACTCTTAGGTATGATAGTGGGTATAAATCCCGAACGTTGGCTTTTCAAAAAAAAAAAAAAAAATGGCTTGATATTTCCAAAATTGTATGCCACGCTTCATATTTTGTGGGAAATCAAGAGCACTGTGCTTAAAAAAAATGTGAAGATTAGCTTAGAGTAGAAAGAGACAGACAGGAGGGTGTGTGTGGGGGGGGGGGGGGGGGTGAGGGGGGG
>JADBJO010004134.1:154771-211688 GCA_016801955.1 Conus betulinus | reverse complement strand
ATGCGGAGGACGATGTCCACATTCGCTTGGCACATCGATTGGCGTTGCATTTCTTGGCCAGAGATATGGCTGAATGCATAGAATCGGCACTCACCATCGGGTAGGCCAGTCTCCAGGTACTTTTGCTGAATGGGTATCTATGTTGGGGATGGAGTCGTTTAACAGCATGCATCAGCAGTAGGTTACTGATTGCGATTATGTCCTCCACAGCAGTCAGAATAGATGATCACTTCCCTGACTGTGCTGGGCAAAGATTGCAGGTACATGACCAGACAGGTGGCGATTTCACAGGATCCCCGTCGGCTTCTGTTTCATCCCAAATGAAGCATGTGCCTTTTCCATCTCCAAGAGAATACACAGTGAAGTTGTACACACACAGCTTCCTCTTATAGTAAAGCTGGCTGACCAATCCACATGGAGCTTGCAGGACTGCCTGAAGATCAACAGTGACGACATGCAGTGATGGATCTTTGATAGACCTCTGATTGTCACGCTCTTTCTCCTCTCTGGCCTTTTGCTTCTTTTTCTGGTGTTCTTGGTATGCCTGTTCCTCAGCTTCTGTTACTGCCCCCTCTGCTCTCTTATTGTGGTAGATTGCACACGTGGAGCACTGTGTCTTTCTTAGGTACATGAAATGAAAGATTGAAATGTTCGTTAAAGATCTTTCTGTACTGCCTTGAAGAAATTGGAGTGAGTCCCTCTTTTTTGCATTCTTCTGTGTACAGTTTGGTGCATTTTTGTGATGTTCAAATCAGAAGAAAGGTACTCGCGGCAGGTGTCCTTTCGGGTGTAGTGTGAAGGGACAGCAGGAAATGTTCTGATGTGATTTTTGACTCTTTCAAGTGCCCTATCTGGTGTCTTGTTGTGTGGACGTTTCCTGCCACGACACTCGTGACCGACGAACACACCACTTTCGCTGTTTTTCAGTGCATGTTCCAGGTAATTGTGGCTGATGCTTAGTGTTGATGTGAAGAATTTCTTGCAAATACGTTCTTTCTGTCCGTCTACTGTGAAGAATACTGTCTGGATACATGCCTGGTCTTTGAAAGAGCTGTGTTTGCTGTGTCATCATGGATTGTCTTGGTTTTCTGGGCGGTAATGGGGGAATGTGGGCACAAACAAACTGCTTCTGCTTCTCGTATGAATCAAGTGCGTAGATGATTGAAAAATGTGTTCTCTTTGTTCTGTCAACCTGTCGCACTTCAGACTGCATTTAGAACAGTCTACCCTTTTTAGTTGTTTTGCTGGAACAGGATTTCCTTTGTCAGAAAGGTGGCATTTTCCTGAAGTCGGAGAACTTTCCTTACATTTTTCTTCCATGTTTCAGGTCGTGCTGTCCGTTTTCTTGTGAGCTGCTTCTTTGGAGGCGTTTTGAAATGTCCTGATTTTCTGGGTGTTTCAGGTAGTTTGTTGGGATGTCTTCTTGTTGGGAACATTGTTGTGGACTTTGGTGAAGAGAAGGCGAGTGCTGGGATTGTGTAGCTGGTGAATTTGGCATGGCGGGGAAGCACCAAGGTTCAGTGAAGATTGAGCGCTAGAACGTCTGGATGAACATGTCAGTTCTGCCTCATTATCTTTGTCTGGCAGAGTGTTGAACGGGTGGAGAGTGCTCATGCAGAGGAGACTGTTGAAATGACATGGGCGATCGTTCCAGTGGGAATGACTGTGGAGCCAATTGGTCAGATGTGGAGTCTCTGCACATCTGATGGGCCAGTGATGATTGTTGACCTTCAGGCTCCTCACTGGCTGTCTGCATATCTGAAGAGGACTGATGATCAGAAGGAAGGGGACCCATTAGTCGGGGTGTTGTTGAGTTTGCCTCAACTATGCAGGTGTTGTAATGAGGTCCGCTTTGGTATTCCAGTAAGGCCAGGCCAATCGTGGGCTCTCCATGCTGTTTAGGAGAAACGCCCAAGGGAGAGACATCAAGGATTGGGTTGTGTGGGTTACTTGTGTACAGCCTGACATTCCTGCCAGTCCATGACGCAAGAGCTAGAGGAAGCATGTCACCAGCATGGTTGCTCCATCGGCCAGGATGGCGAAGCTCAACGACATTGTGCATGTATTCCATGTACCTTTCATTGCCATCTTCAGCAAAGGGCATAAAATCAATAAACATACCCAGGTTGTCTTCAAGATAGTCACAAAGACATTTTTCGTAGGTCTAATGCTCTGATGTTGAGCGAAAGAGCACAAGACTCAAAAAAGCAATTGCCGTCAGCAGCTACCTCCCACTCGCCGCAATCCATTGGCAGACAGGAGATTATCCAGACGTTGTTGGTGCACCTTTTGATCACTGACCAGTAGTTGTGTTTGTGCCTGACTCTTTGCAATGGCCTGACGAAGGTCCCTCTCCTTCTTGCTCAGCTTTCTCCGTTTCTCGGTGTTCTCCAAAACTAAGGTGTGGCCTCTGGTATGTATGTAGGATCACTGCCACTGGAGTCATCAGACAATTCACGATATCTGTAGTGGCTTAGTGGAAGGTTGTCACTTGTGTTTGAATTCAGAGTCAGCGCTATGAATGATGGCTGGTTCATTTTCTGATAAAGAACCATGACTGTCCTTGTGGGAAGTCAGAGACGCAGCTAAGGTGAGATATACGTCGTCATCGGACCACTCATCAGAGCAATCCATTATCCTGCAAACAAAAAAATCACACACTGGAAATTATAATTCCTCCACACATCCATGCACGTCACACACACACACACACACACACACACACACACACATGCACGCACTCAACACACACACACACACACGCATGCACGGATACACGCACACAATAGCAAGCACACACACAAGCACGCATCACGCACACAGAGAAATATCTACTAATTCTTATCCACACGCACACACACACATACACACACACACATGCACGCACTCACACACACACACACACGCATGCAAGGATACACGCACACACTAGCAAGCACACACACAAGCACGCATCACGCACACAGAGAAATATCTACTAATTTCTTATCCACACGCACACACACATATACATACACACACACACACACACACACACACACACTTTTTCCATTGTCCAAGAGCAAAGGAATTATTCTCAAGTCAGATGCTGCAGTTCATTTCCTTTCTGATGGGATCCATTCCATTGTTGATATCTAATACGTTGAATGACTATTCGTTTCTTTATTTAATTTGTAAATGTTTGTTACATAGCTAGGTGGGGATTTATCTCTGATGGTTTCATTGTTAATTTTAGCTTTTCGTTGTTTCATTTTTGACAAACACTTTTTCTTCCTTCATGTATTTTTAGTATCTGCTCTTACAAACTTACTAAACCACTCACAGGTTTCTTGCTTGCATTCATAAACACACACACACACACACACACACACACACACACACACACACACACACACACACATTCACACACATACACACTTGCTCACACAATCATTCGTCTGGTATCACTCTTAGTGGAAGGACGTTAAATTGAAGCACACACACACACACACACACACACACACACACACACACACACACACACACACACACAAACACACACACAGACATATCACATATACTCATGCATATCACACTTACACACACACACACACACACACACACACACACACACACACACACACACACACACACACACATATCACATATACTCATGCATATCACACTTACACACACACACACACACACACACACACACACCACATGCGTGTGTGTGTGCGCGTGCCCATGCACAATGATCAACTCACACACACACACACACACACACACACGAACACACGCACACACACACACACATTAAAATGCACACAAACACGCATGCACATACGCGACGCACTTTTACATTTTGTTACAAAAGAAAATAAAAAACTTACGAGAATCTTCAAGCTCGACTCTCTTGGTGGAAAATCCTCACAGTAATGCAGAATTCAGAACCCACTGGGATGTTAGAGCAGGAAGTGGCCGTCAACACAGTCAAATTAAGCTAGGCCGACATGGGATACATGCTGATAGACCTCATCTAACCTTCCCCAGTGTTTTGTTTATACACTGCAGCCAACCCGCCTTGGTGGTACAGCGCCACATGGGCCATAGCAGACACACAGATAAGGGACCAGAGTTTTCCCTTTCAGCCCTGCTGAAGTGATGCTTTAGCAGATAGCCCATTTCAGCAGGGGCCTTCATGCCTCTCTCATACAAGTTACTGAGGGATGGAGTGGTATAGGTGTAAGTGGTCCATTACAGTAACATGTGCATTTCGTTATTTCTCGGTAGTCCATATCAGTTTTTGTCAATAACTTAAAAAATAATAAAGATATCGAAAAAATTATATTATCATAACATAGCCATCAGTGTAATAAATAATTTTATTTGAAAAAGTGAAAATGTGTAAAATTTCCAGATGGTCCATTCTGGCTGGAAACCCTCGAATTATATTGGTGTGGGCTTATAGCCTCTGCCTGCTCTATAGATTAGAATGAACAACAATAAGCTGTCACAACCGCCCACAGAGCTCATTTTTTGTCCAAGCTTTCGCCAAAAGGCTTCTTCAGGAACCAATGCTACTTGCGTCTCCATAGCAGCGATGACATTAATACTATTGACGTCAATAGTAGACTACATCAATATAAAAACGACGTCACATTTTCTTTTTTCCTGTAGATTCACCTTCCACCACACCCTGTACCCATCCCCCACTACATCTTGCAGAGTCCACCTTCACAACACCCTGCAGAGTCCAACCTCCACTGTACCCTGCAGAGTCCACCATTCAATACACCCTGAATAATCCACCTTCCACTGCACATATTTATATACACACATATATATAATTTTCTTACTACTTTTTTTTTTTTTTTTTCCACACGAAGACACTGCAGCATATGTGACACACAAATTTAGTGCTCAGCTACAAAAATGACCTAAACTTTGCACCTACCGGCTCAGGCAATTGCTGAAAACACCCTTCGTGGCTGGTGATGCCCTGTTGGCCTTCTTCCAGCATGCTGGCCACTTTTTCATAGGAGTGGCAGCAGACCCTCTCCTCCTCTTTCTGTCCTGGCCACTCTTTGCATTGGCCACACCTGCACCAAGATCTGCAGAAAAAGATGTTAACAATAACAACATTAAATACAGATGGACGCACAGTTAAATTATGAAGTAGGTATGTATTCATGTTAATCTCTGCTACAGCAAAATGAAATATTTGTCGGGTATTCATGTTACCTATCGCCACAGTTATATTTGCCAGAGCAACCACTACAATGTGTTGTGACATCATCAAGGCTGAGTACATTGATCAATTCGGTGGAGAGAAGGTCAAATGGTGCCATTTTCAAATAAGATTACTTTCAACAAATAATAGATGTCACCAGGAACGCACAGTGTATTCATTCTTTGATAAGGGCAGTGGTCTAACTTTCTAGTTTCTTAACAAACTTATTCCCATTAGCTGTTTAGGATTTGATTCATTATTTGACAAGTTTGATATACATATGTGTCGAAAATGTGCTTTTGCAAGCAACAGTATTATCAGTTGCGTATTGGCAACTCTCTCTCAGCATCATCCTCAATCCATTACATATGCCTGCTGGAAGCACACTTTGCCATAAAATGAACACACCGTTTGGGGTGTTAATCGGGTCAAAAATCAACTGCAGCCCTACTCACAATCACAAAGTCGGAATGTAACGTTTGTATATTCTGACTAAGAAACATAATGCTAATAATTAACATTAATATAGTGCAAATCCTAAAAATAGCACTAAGCGCTTTACAATAAAATGACTATGGAATCCTTTCACCAAAAGAACACACACACACACACACACACACACACGTACCCTTACAAGTGCAGTACGCGAAAACCCACACGCAGACATGCACAACTCGCAAGCAGATTGTAACATGCCCAATCGCACAATTTGACATAAGGACAATTGACGATAGAATAGCAAACAGCACACTATATCACAACACTGGCACACGTAGCATACCATTCCTAAGCTATGCTCCTACAAAACAAAACAGATCCTGAGACTGGGAGACCGATGTGATATTCTAAGGATGCTGGTATCGAAGGCAGAGTTCCCTGTTTACCTGTCACTGTCATCGGCTACAGCTGGATTGGGAGCAAACTCGCGTTCACCCTCCAGTTCAGATGATTCCGACGACCAGTCAGCCTCTTCTGCAGCTGCACCCATGGCCGATAGAAGTGGTGTGTCTGATATGGCTCCATATTCGATGGTATGATGGGGTAGGAGAGTTGAATTTAGAACTAAAGCTCGAGGTGAAAAACGCAAAAATCCTGTAAGATACGTCACAACAAAGAGCGATTACTTTTGAGGCCGACGAAACCTTGCGCAAGGGCCAGATACCATGGCAGTGTGACAATGAAGGTGAAATTCTGCCGCTTGAAAAATGTTTTACGGATTAACCCTTTGACTCCCAGAACTATTTGTAATTTGGGGGGAAAAAAACACCAACCTTACAAAAAAAAAAAATCACACAAAATTCAAGTATTGCTCTAAAGTATACAGAAGTATACATTTTATTGAAGGAAAATGAATGGAGAATATAATTATTATATGTTTCATGTTGCCAGGATGAGATAACTCACAATCATGGGAAGATAATCAAGATATTAAGAAAAAAAGAACACACACTCTCTCTCTCTCTCTCTCTCTCTCTCTCTCTCTCTCTCTCTTATCATCAAAGTGGCAAGGCTATAATAATTTATCCATGAGGCTGCTAAATCCGACGAATATAAACAACACAAGTCCAAGACCACACGAACACGACCACAGAAGAACACACAGAGTGTCAAAGGTTAGCATGGCAGCTATTGTTATACAGACCCAAGATTCGGGGTTTTCCTTTGCATGGTAGAGGGCAGTATACTATATGCTAATTTGACACATGCATAAACAAAGTAAATAAAAGATGCATAAAATAGTATGACTCTCCGGAGTATCATATTACACAGGTGTAGAAAGGTCTCCATTGTATATGGTTACGAAAATGCGATGAGGGAAATGTAATAGAAATCACATGTTTTGCATGCTAGTATCAACAACATTCATATCGTGAGTTTTAAAAATAATAATATGTATACTTATATTATGTTCAGAAGGAAGAACGTACAAAGAAGCATTTATCATCCATGTATAATTAAGATAGAGTTCTGCATGTACATACTGTCATGGAGAATGTTTTGTTGCAGTAATGGTAAATTTTGTTCTAACTGTATTAAATTGAATTCTTTCTTGTTGCACTCATGTGAATAGACTGATGGCCTCACATTAAAGTCATGAGTCTCTTAGCATCGTCATCATCATCATCTGTACTTAGGATGTCATTGAAGAGAAGACAGTTGGGGGGGTGAGAGGTAGTGAGGAAAGATGGAAGAAAGAGAACACTTGTAAAACATTTACCTGGAATCGGTTCCTTGGCATAACAGAACTGAAAACTGGTTTGCGGTACAGCACTTTTTTCAGCCAGTACAGATCTATGCAGGCAACCTTAACAACGCCCATCAGCGGCACCAAAGCTAGGAACCTCTTCATTTCTGTGTTGTTGACCTTCTCCCATGTATTGGCCCTGGAAAATACTGGCAGATTGGGATGGGCTTCCAGGAACTGCTCAGCATACAGATTGGTTCGGATGACCAGGTGGTTGATCAGGTCTTCGTTGAAAAATAATTCCGTGAAGTCGACAGGCTTGAAATTGTCGACATTGACCTTGAGACCGGGATCACCCATGAAGGAAATTTTGAAACCTGTTCAGAGATGTTCCACTGATGCGATCTTTGGATTTTGGAAGGCGATCAACATTTTTCATCAGATCTGAGATTTTGTAGTGGAAAGATTTTTTTTTTTTTTTCAAAATTTCATGTGGGCTTTTAGAAAATGTATTTTAAAGAGTTGTATGAATGGATGACTTGTGAGTTGACTTCAACATGGTGACAGCTCTGATATGGCCCTTTGCGGTTGGCTGGGCTATAAGCAACATTACCTTACATTTTGGTGTCTTACGGCAATCTTTGATGCACTGCCAACAGACCCTCGTTCTACTGTTGATTTTCTCTAATCAATGATGGTTGATGCTGGTCTCGGCGATGGGGGGGGGGGGGGGGGGGGGGGGGGGGGGGGGTTTCTGGTACTGCTTTGCTGTGCCCTGCTTTGCGCTTCCTGGAGGTGAATCTTGCGCGCGAAGTTGTACGGTGATGTCAGCGAGAAACATGAAGTGGTCATAGGTCTTCTTGGGCGCTGGATTGAGTTGATGGCTCCCAGGTGAGGTAGGCCAGGACCATGCACATGTTGATAAGAGAATGGAAATGTAGTACCACTGTTTCATGTTCGGATGACTGACTGACTGACTGGGTAATAGATGCGGTGCTGCTCCAGCCTGTAAAAAAAAATTTTTTTTTTTTTTTTAATGACTTGTTAGTTGATTTTAATGTGGTGACAGCCCTGATATGGCCCTTTGCAGTCAGCTGGGCTATAAGCGCACACACACACACACTTGAGCATGCACTCATCATCACATACTCACTCTCTTTTTCTCATACAGACTTCAACATAAGTTAAGGACCACTTGCAATCTGCCTGACAAATGCAGCACGCGTGAAACCAAAAAATGTTTCATGTGTACAGATATTTAATTGCAACCCTTGTGAATCAAATTTAAAGCAACTTCATTTGGATTGCGTAATGTTTTTGCAATGATAAACCAGTGTAAAGAGACCCACCCTGGGAAAAGAAAATCCACAAACATATTTCTTAATCTGTTCAAAAATGGATGTGTCCACCCCGCGCGCAGCAACACAATCGAGATGGCGCTGCCTCATGGAGTTGATGGTGTTTGGAATGACGGCCTGGGGGATGTTTCCTGTTCCTGTCGCAGGATGTGCAGCAGCTGTTCCCGATTAGCTGGACATGGGCGGTTTGCACGGACTCGCCAAGTTCTCCCCAGATGTTCTCGATTGGATTGAGATCTGGACTGTTTGCAGGCCATGCCATCCTGGTGATCCCAGCTTCCTGAATGAAAGTGTTGACAGCCCTGCAGCGTTGTGGTGTGGCGTTGTCATCCTGGAGGACAGTTTGGGGTCCAATCTGCTGGAGGGTCGCTGTGACCAGAGGCTGTAAGATCTCCTGCAGGTAGCGCTGCCAATTGAGCATGCCCTCCACATGGTAGAGAGGAGTCCTGTAGTGTCGGCTGATGCCTCCCCAAACCATAATGGAGCCACCTCCAAAAGCAGCCGCCTCCTGGATAGCATCATCTTGCAGCTGCTCCTGTGGGTGCCGCCACACCCTGATGCGGCCGTCTTTGGGGCTTACCATAAAGCGCGATTCGTCGGTGAACAGGACATGGCCCCAATGAGCATGAGTCCACCTCAAATGGTCCTGGCACAAGCAAGTCGGCGTGTCCTGTGACCTGCAGTCAGCATGGGCTTCTTCACCGGATGCCTGGAACGCAAGATGGCGGCATGTAGGCGACGCCGAGTGGTCTGCCAGCTTACTGCTGTGTTGGTGGAAGCACGCAGTTGCTGACTCAAGGCATTGGCGGTGGTTGTCCTCTCCCAAAGGGCCTGTCTGCAGAGGTACCGGTCCTCACATTGTGTGGTTTTCTTGGGACGCCCTGGGCGTGGCCGTTTCTGGATGTTGCCTGTGGTTTGATGGCGCTGTCTGAGACGGATGATGACCGAGTGTGACACTTGCAGCCTTCTGGCCACCTCTTGGACGCCTACTCCGTTCTGCAGCCAGGTAATGGCTCCGACACGATCGAAATCTGTCAAACTTTCGTCTCGCTGGCATGTTGGTGTTTTGCTTCAGAACGGGTATTCGGCGGCTTTTATGGCCATTGTGGTGAGCACAACGCACTCCCATACCTTCATGCTGTCACATGCATCAGGATTTTCACCTGTAGACAGTTCGAGTCAGTGTGCACAGATTGCTGACAAACAGCTTGTTTTGCCACACAAGAGCACTTTTCTGCATGTTCAAGGGGGAGTCAGTGCAGCTGTTGCATGCTTTGCAGTATTATTGAGAAGGCCTGACGACTGTCACGTTCAGAAACCTTGGCAATTAGTAACTTTTATTTGATATTTGATTTTGAAAGCACCTAAGGCATTCTGTGGTGTGGTCCTTATTTTATGTTGAAGTATGTATAAACACCCGATATAGACATCAGGTAAAACCTTACCTATTCCACAAGGTGACTGCTGCTTCCTTCTCCATTATCTTGGCAGACCCCTCATGGTTGATGCTGCACTCTGCTGCGTGCTCCTGCCTCCATATGTGGCCCTTTGCGGTCGGCTGGGCTATAAGCAACATTATCTTATTTTCTTATCCTGCCTCCATAGTTTCTGCTCCACCTCATCCATATCCTCTGGCTTTTCTTTGTTCATTTCACAGACATGCCAGTAGGTTGGCATGACCTCGGAGTCAAGGACAGCCAGTCAGAATGTCAGTGACCGTCCTCAAGCCATAGCGGGATGAAACGCCCCTCTTCATCCAAGCCCCATCAAAGGAGACGTCCACCCATGTCATACTATCTACCTCCCACACACCATCCCCAGCAGCTGCTTCATGTCCTCTGGAGGGCCCCTAAGGGGAAGTTTCCTGATACACCTGAATGACTTTTGTTACAGTCTCGTTCAGTGTTTGCCTGGCAGGTGTGAATGTAGCTGTTGCACACCGGCTTTTCCAGTGTGTGGGAAGTTTTTTTTTTTAGTCATCACTGGCATGCCAGAGAGTAAGAAATTTTTGAAGACACGCATAACCTGCAGCCACCTCATGAGTGAACTTGACCATCAGTTTATTCACATTGAACGGCTGATTCTGTTTATGGCTCATGTTGCTCACTCCTGGGGATGAAAATGGCCTTTTTGACACACTGCACGACAAAACAGCCCCCTGGGCAAAACCCATATTCGATGTCTCTTCCACAGACATTGACACTGTACCCTCATCACAAACGGGACAAGAAATACCTGCTGAAGGATTAGTCAGCTGAGTACATTCGACAACGATCCAAGACTGCCAAGTGTTGGAACGCCTTCATGATTGTGGTCCCGTCGTCAAAACGATGTGTTTTGGATGCTGAAGAGGAGAGAAACTAATCACGATTTATGTTTTTTGGGTCTGCTACGAGGATGATGTGGGAGCATCTGTGTCACAGCTTAGTACACCGTTGATGCTTCATTCACTTTTTCATCACAGTTGTTTTATCCCTCCCTTGCCCAGCTGCCACAATCTGGGCATTACACTTACTGGAGGCCTTGTCACGGAACATGTTTTTGCTTCCCAACTTGACCAAGGCATTATTGCAACAAAAAAATATTTGCAGCTTGGGAATAGTAACAATGCAGTCTTCGCCCAGATAACAGACAGGAAATCAGTCTGCACATGCATAATGAGATCCCATGCACAAACCAGTATCATTGGAAATGCAACAAACCAATCAACATTTAGAGTGGTGATGTCAAACCACAAAACATATTCTATACAGAAATTCTCATGGCTGATAGTATGTTTGGTTTTTAGCTTTCTGTCTTGGTGACACCCTGATCGGTCGATCCACCAACGTTGTCGATTTCAACAGCATCTCTGAGTGCAGCTTGGAAGAGCACTCAACCAGAAGTGACCCGTTCCTCAATCTCTTGACGCTCTTTGGCTTCCTGCTGAGGCCATTGATTCCCTTCACAATCGCAAAAGGACTCAGGCCCAACAGAGGTTTATCTTCATCCACCCCTTCCACTATCAGCCAGCTGGGCCAGAAGCCTGAAAGGGTTCTTGTCTCATGTTCTGAATCTGTGTCTGTATCCGTTTCCGAATCCTGCCTCTGTGTGTGTGTTTTTTTTTTTTTGTTTTTTTTTTTTTTGTCGCCACACAAATCTCTCAACTCTTCGAAGGGAGTAATCCAGTGCAGAGATCTGAGAGCTTGACCTGTGTTGTCTGAATGATGGCTCTCCAACATATCTACATTCGTCAAATGGCACTCTGTCTTGCATCAATTTATCAGTATGCGATCCTTTCACTGGTCTTGGACTTTGATTGGAGTGTTCATGAAGATCTACATGGAAGTGACCATTTTCTAATAGTCTTGAGACATAAATCATCAGAACACACCATCTTACCAGAACGTTTTTAACCTTAGAAAAGCCAGCTGGGATCTTTTTGCTACAAACATACAAAAAGAATCAGTGGAGGATCAGGTCCTTCAAAGTCCTGACCATGCTGAAACCTTGACCAACATCATCTTCAGCTGTGCCAAGAACATCATTCCGGCTTCTACCACCAAACCTCAGATGCCGAAAACTCCCTGGTTTAATGATGAGTACCAACAAATCCACAATCAACACCAGAAGGCTCAACGTGTTGTCTGTCGCAGGCCATCAATACCTTACGCGAGGGTCCACCAAAATCTCCCGTGCCAAATTTGGCTACATTTTCAAAAAGTGTAAACGTCAGTCTTGAAGAAACTTCTGCTCCAAGTTGACTTCAAAGACCTCCAAGAAGAAAGTATGGAAAGTGATCAGGAAAATTAGTGGGAAAAAAAAAAAATACAAATCCTTCTATCCATCACCTGAAACCTGCAGAAGCCCTGATTGCAGGATAAACAAGCTGTAGCTAATGTGCTGGCCTCAACTATTGAAAAGAGCTCTTCCTCCACAAATAGAACGCCTGCTTTTCTGGAAAACAAACTCCTGAAAGAAAAATCTCTTGTAACTTCTCATCAGACAACACTGAAGCCTACAATCTGCCATTTTCAATCGATAATTAAAATCGGCTCTTCAAACCTGCAACGATTCTGCTCCTGGTCTGGATGAGATCCGCTATGAGCTCTTGAAACATCTCTCAGAAAGCTGTCTCCAGGCCATTCTGAAAGTCTTCACAATATCTGCTCACAGGGTGTTTTCCACCATCCTGGTGGAAAGCCCTTATCATACCTATACCCAAGCCAGGAAAAGATCTTTTGAACCCATCCAGTTACCATCTGATAGCTTTGACCAGCTGTGTCTGCAAACTGAGGTAAAAAATGGTCAATGCTCGACTCATGTAGAAACTTGAAACCGACGGCCCTCTGGCGAAAGAACAGTGTGGTTTCTGCAAACATCATACTACAGTGGACCTTTTGATCCGTCTAGAATCTATGCTTCGAACACCCTTTATTTACAAACAACATGACTTGGAGAAAGCCTGCGATACCACCTGGAAACCTGGGATTCTTCATGATCTCCATGATCTTGGTTTTTGGGGTCATCTTCCATTTTTCATTTAAAATTTTGTGGCAGAACGACAGTTTCAGGTCCGGGTTGGCACCACTCTCTCTGATGTTCATGAGCAGGAGTTGGGTGTTCCACAAGGAAGCATACTGGCTCCTGCCCTCTTTAGCATCATCAAGATTAGCAACATTGTTAAAGCCGTTCAAAAGGTTTCAGACTGCTCATTGTTTGTGGATGATTTTGCTGTTTATGCAACTGGAAGCCTGTACCTGAGTGTCCAGCGCAGGTTCCAGCTTTGTGTGGATAAAATTCATCAGTGGGCAGATGAAAACGGCTTCACTTTTTCTCCTTTGAAGACACAGTGCATTCACTTCCATAATTTTCATTGTTTTTTTTTTTGCAGATCCTGAAATCAAAAAAGGGAAATCTCCCGTTCCAGCTGTCAGGAGGCCAAATTCCAAGGAGTTATTTTTGACCAAAAACTCAACTTTCTCAGCCACATTAAAAACCTCAAAACCTCTTGCCAGAAAGCTCTGAATGTTCCACGGGTCGTAGCACACACTGACTGGGGCGCTGATAAGAAAACTTTTCTGCATCTCTACAGAGCCTTGGTAGGTTCCAAACTGGGCTATGGTGTTCTGTGTATGGCTCCGCAAGACCATCTTACTGAAGCTCTTAGACCCTATCCACCATCAAGGGCTTCATCTCTGTCTTGGAGCATTTCGTACCACCCCTGTGTACAGCCTGTACGCAGGGGCAGGTGAACTCTCACTGTCCAACCACAGGCTGAAACTATCTTTGAATTACTATGTCAGACTGTTCTCGGAACCGGAAAACCCTGCCTATGACTGTGTCTTTGACCCTAAGTTCAAAGTAAATTCCAAAACAACCCTAACCGTATTCTGCCGTTTGGTCTTCGTATGCAGCCTCATGCGCAGCATGCAGGTCTAGACCTAGGAGTTGTGTCCGATTTTTCCAAGTTTCCAGATGATCTCCGTGGACCTTTTTCACACCAGAGATTCGTTTTGATCTTGCAGCTTTTCGCAAAGAGTCTACCAGCTCTCTTGCATACAAGGCATTGAATGCTGACCCCTGTTCAAATTCCCATCCTATCAGAAATTTTCACTGACGGTTCCAAGTCTGAAGATGGAGTGGGCTGTGCAGCCTACTGCCCTGGTGCTCCTCAAATACTGTTAGAACATATTCCATCAGATGCTTCTGCTTACTCTGCTGAACTGCAGCTCTGGTTCTGGCGTTGAGGATAATCTCACAGTCTAAGAGGAGGGACTTTCTGGTTCTGTCAGATTCGTTGTCAGCTTTGGAGGCCATAACTGGCTGCAACCTCCAGCATCCCGAACTTTTACACTTCTTTGAACTTTTGACCAAGTTGAAAGTGGAGGGTTACAACATTATTCTGGCTTGGGTTCCTGGCCATGTTGGCATTGGAGGGAAAAAAATGGTTGATCGTTTGGCCAAGAATGCCACAACAGAGAAAGTGTCAAACATATCTATCCCCTGCTCAGAACTGAAACCCAAAATTAACGATTATGTTAGAGACCTCAGGCAGGAGGATGGAATACAGAGACGGATAACAAACTCTTTCAGATCCGTCCAAACCTTAAGGAGTTCCTCTCATCTGCGTTTGGTGGTCGTAAAGAAGAAACAGTTCTGTGCCGGCTGCACACCAGCCTTTCGTATTTTACCCATTCATACTCTTTTAAAGAGTGAAGAAGCTCCATGGTGCATTCCATGTCATGTGCCACTCACAATGAAACATGTTCTTTTAGAGTGTTGGGACTTGCACGATGTGAGACACAAACATTTTTCAGCAGAGTCCATGAAAATCCTGTTCAGAGATGTCCCGCCCGACGTGATCTTTGGGTTTTTGAGAGAGATTAAAATTTTTCATCTGATTTAAGATTTTACAGAAGAAAAGATTTTTTCAAAGTTACTGGTGCGTTTCTAGATGTCATTTAAAGAGATGTGTGAAAGTTTTTTTTTTTTTTTTTTTTTTTTTTTTTATGACTTGTGAGTTGATTTTTAATGTGGTGACAGCCCTGATGTGGCCCTTTGTGGTTGGCTGGGCTATAAGCAACATTATCTTATCTTTCTGCCTTGGTGAATGGAAAAATCCGATCGACCTTGACATTGGTAAGTTGGGCAGACTTTGCTCAGCTGTTTGACAAGTCACATTCCGGCATTAGTTCAGTGGAAAGTGCTGTGTCCAAGGCTTGAAAAAGTCCAGTATTTTATTTTTATTTCAGTAAGTTGAGCAGTTTCTACAAACACCTCCTTCATATACAGTCATTTCGTTTGATAAGAAAAATGTGAAACAGACAAAATGTACATGACTAATGTTTTGAACAGACTTTATTGAACACACACACACACACACACACACACACACACACATATGTGATTTTTTAAAGAAAATGATCACATTTTTGTGCCACCTCTTGCCTTAAATCCACTTCCTTCTCCACCACTTGATAAGTGTACTTTTCCACAAATGTCTTGCTCTGCTTTACGATTCGTGACATGCAAGACATCGTATTTCTCCCGAAAAGACAAAGCCAATGCATGATGCAGAAGCAGAAAAAAAAATGGCTGAGCAAATTATGTTCACTTGTGTATTTGACTGCCTCTGAACTGGTCTAATTAATGCATGCAGAAGTGCCGCGATATACTGTAAAAGTGGTGGACGACATTGCCTTAAACTTAGAATCGTGGAAACCTGGAGAAAAGCTGGATACGGTATGAGACTTGAGGTTAGTAAGCGTTTCATTATTTTTCTTTCTTTCTTTTCTTGGTTTTTCTCCTCGGATGTCTGCCATTACGTGTACATGATCTCCATCCTCTTACTCTGTTGCTAAGACATTGAGGTTTGAAGTACAGATGTAACAAGAAATAACAAGAATTTTATTTTTATCACTTCATGTTGTCTGTACTGTAGCAATGCAAGCCATAGCCAACCCGGTGGGTGTCACAGAAAACAGACAGTGAAAATAGTTGTACTTTGATAGTAAGGGCGATGAAAAGATTGCGAGGCGATGAAAAGATTGCTAGGTGTAGCCCAAAGTTAGGCTAAACCTAATTTCCTGATTAAAAGAACAGCAACAGGCCCAGCTGCCTATATATGCAGAGCAACTTTGTACTTAAGTGTTCTAAACTAATTTCTATAGGCCTACTATACTGTCACTTACCCTTTGGCGCTCCCTTTTTGCATAGGCCCCTCGCACCTGACTCGCTCCTGGTAAAATGGAGCACACTGAAGAAAGCACAGATGTCGTGACAGTTGTACTGTGTGCCTGAGTGGAGGGCTGTATCACAATTGTGGTTGTGCTCTCGGTGCTCATGCTGTTGGCTGTGGTCACACACACTGGTTTGTGGATGGTTGGCACTGAGCCAGGAAATCAGAGCTGCATTTGTTTTGATGCCCATGCTTCGTTTAATACTTAGGCTCAAAGGGTAACATTCTGATTTAAAATCTTTTCACAATCGAAAGAATGGGTATTGGGCGTCCCACACTTGGGTCCAAAATCTTTGCAATGTGTCTGGACGAATCTTACCCACTGTCTCTCGATCAACTCATCACTAGGGAAACCGTGCAAACTGAAGCCTCAACTGTGCGAATTGTTGCATTCAGCTACACAACAGTACCCCCCTGTTCGCCTTTTCTTTTTGAAACATTTATTTTCTGAACTGAGAGAGGTGTAGGTGTGATTGTTATGCGCCATGGTAACCACTGAAAGGCAGCTACAGCTGTTGTTTGTTTGCACTTTTCAGCAGATGATAATTCTGCGGGTCTTGATCCAGTTCCAAAAACGATGTCACTTCCAGTTTTCAGTGCTCAGGATGGTTTTTTTCAGGTGTACAAAAAGAGTTTTTATTAAACTAAAAATATTTAGGATTGTGTATGGCAGGTTTTCTTCCCATGTGTTTAGTTGTTGATACAAACAGAATATTTTACAGCAGTAAAAAACATGCGTCTCCTGCAATCCTTTAATTTAAATCAGCTAACCTGCACAACTGGCATATCAGTCACCATCATCAGGTCCAAATCAAGGAGTGTACATGTGCCGTATGTGGCACTGTGGCCAGGCGAGCCTGTTCGGCCGTCCCCACTAATTGTCAGGCTGTGGTCACTTTCGCGTGCCTTTTCCACATATCGAGCCTGGTGTGACTTCCACTCTTCTTCTATTGCAGGGAACAGAAATGCTCGCTGATGGTCAAAAAATGTAGAAGAAGAAATGGAAGCCACCCAAGATGGTTCAGGAAGCCGAGAGCCTTTGATGGCAGCAAGCCTGTAAGCAAAACCAATGAACGGAAATCAGTTCGTATGACATCAAAGTGACGTACCAAGAATCGAAAAGTCATAGGACAAACGGTACTGAAACACGGTAATTAATATGATAGGACAAGGTACTGGCTTTTGAGGAAACGTGCCAGCATTAAAAACGTAATGAGACATTTATCCTGAGCGGCCAGATCACAATAGGACCTTCCAATTTTAAATTGGACAATGGCCTATACCAGGGCCTCAGGACATCACAGGATGTAAAAGCTGAAAAAAATAAAGGTTTGCTTCCAGTTTCCTGATGAACCCTATTTTTTGACTCCCGCCCTGAACTTTTTTTTCCAACCATTGGGGGAAAGAACTAAAAACAATCAACAAAACATAAGTTGGCTTCTTGATTACGCAAACATGTACATCATGGTCGTCACTGATGTACAGGATATTGAAACTGACACAAAAATTGACCACCCGGTGTATTAATTTAATGAAAATAAATAAAGAAAGCTGACTTACTGACCCTTTTGTAAAAAATCAATAAAACAGAAATGGGCCTTCGTTTGGGGTAAACAAATTATCGAAATGACTGAACATTAGTATGCTATGAAACTAAATTAAAGTTATTTCTGTTTTAAATTAATGCAATTTGAATTGACTTTCTTTCTGACTGAAAACTTTAAAGGTGCTCTCCAAAATTTTACAAAAAATTCAGATTTTGTCATTATGACTCTTTAGCAGACTATTGCCTCACTTTAAATACCTCAATTCACACCTGATTGACACCAGATTCTTATGCATAAAGATGACATATCAGGTTCTGTTATTACAGTTTCAAACTCGATTACCAGGCACGTTATAGGGTACAATGTATTGCCTAAGACACCATAACAATGTGGTACAATAAAACTTGCGGTGTAAGGACACCCCAGGGACATTGTGAAAGTGTCCTTGCATGACAGGTGTCCTCTCATGACAGGCCCATCTTTACATCACAGGTTTTACTGTAGTCCTATCATAAGCACAGGTAAATAATCTGGAAAAGAGGAATTGCCTTATACAATCAAGGATGTTTATAACGAAGTTGGATCTAATGAAAAAAAACTTGGTGACAGCCCTGATGTGGCCCTTTGTGGTCGGCTGGGCTATAAGCAACATTATCTTATCTTATCCTAACGAAAAAAAACTAACACGTTGAAACATTGAAGTTTGAACCGATCCTCTTTACATGACTAAACATATGGCTTATATGCTGAATGACGTTAGTTTTGAATGTGGCAAGAAGTTTGTTATAAGAAGTGTTGACTGTGTTCTAAGAAGTATTATACTCACGGTCCGTAAATGTTATAATCATTTCGTGGCTTTTAAAGCTAGAATGCACTACACAACAATATTGAATGAATGCATTCACTTTGTTTTTCTTACTGAAGCTGTAGAGTATACTAAGCAGAGAACAGAATGGCTGAAGACACACAGAGGTTGCCAGCAGGAATGTCTTTGATGAAGGGCTGGCTCATCCACACTCTGTCCTTCCCACAGTGCGGGCATTCCTGCTTCACACTGAGGAAAGTGCCTCTAATCTGTCTGAAGGTTCCACTTGCTGGCTGAGCGCAGTACTGGCACCATTGAAACAGCTTAAGGAGGCATTCTTCAAAACGATAAATTTTCGACTGTCTTCGCTTTCCCCACAATCTAGCTAAGCGTCACTGAAAATAGAAAGTGATAAAATTTTAAAATATATGACAACTCCATTTTTTAACCCTGGTGGCTCTAAGTTATCTTTTCCTGTACTCAGGCTCTCTGGCTGCCTTATTTTTAGCTGATTAGCTGAAAAATTGGGTCATGATAGAAAAATATTAAAAAAAAACCTTTTCTACACCAAATATATATGTATTATATATCACTGAATAGAAGAAGGATTGCTCTTTACATTGGGTGCATGTTTTTGATGTTATTGTTTTGTTTGCATTGATGATGAGTGTGTGTTATGCAATGTAAACAATGAAAAAAATTAAAGCACTTGTTTTTCTTGTTTAATCCAGTAGAACTGTGGTGATGCATACAGGAATTGACAGGTAAACACTTCAGCTTTCTCATCAGTCACTAGCAAACATCCATTTAGAGTCTCATATAGAAAAAAAAATTCTTTTGATGATAAACATCGCACATTGAATTTCTCCATGGAACAGTAAGTACACAGTTCAGTCTTGGTTCCTTCTGTTGTTGTTTGCAAAAATACAGGCAGTCTGAATAAAATTTGAGACCAATTATTGTCATTTTAGACTACCACACAGCACACCATGGTGGTGGTGGTGGGGGGGGGGAGGGTAGGGACGCTTCACTGCTGATTACTTGGAATCACTGTCACCACCTGCATCACCTGCCGCATAGGTCACTTCAGGGTATTTCTTCTGATAGTCCACATATTTGTGATATAGCTTGAAGCAGGGTGCACAACACAGGGCCTTCTCACAAGTATCACAGTGGAATGTGGTTTCTCTGCCGTGACGCTTTCTCTTTTGCCCTGGGTTTTCACGCTGAAACTTGGACCTTTCAGCTGGCTCACACACAACACAAGTCCTTGCGATTGTTGTCTTTTTTCCTGTCCCCACAATTTTCTCAGGAAAATGTCGCCCCTGTAGACGAGTTACAGTGTCATTGTCAGTCCTGAGAGATGGACGGCCACTTTGTCGACCTCTCATTGCTGGCACATCATCTAGGTCCGCAGATTGCACCATCTCCTTCACCAGTTTCTTGCGGAACTGACGGGCAAGCATGGCATGGTCACCTACCAGGTCTTTGTAGACCAAGTAGGCATTCAAGGTTGCCAGGCTGATCATGTGAAATATGACTCTCTTCCACCACTTGAGTGTCCTTGAGTTGAATGTGGCGTAGCTGACCCATTTGATCCAAATGGTCAACTCCACCCTTGTGTTTGTCATAATTCACAACAGCAGCTGGTTTCCTCACACAGGTTGCTGTGTCCGAGGGTCAGTCTTGCCTGTTTTTATGGAAGAAAGATTTTTAACGAAGTTTCTGGTGCATTTCTAGAAGATATCATTTAAAGAGATGTGTGAAAGATTTTTTTTTTTAAATGACTGGTGAGTTGATTTTAACGTGGTGACAGCCCTGATGTGGCCCTTTGCGGTCGGCTGGGCTCTAAGCAACATTATCTTATCTAGTCTGCCTGCCTGTAGTAGCCACAAGCTCACCTTCCTCTGTTGTTGTTAGAAGGTGCACTATTTTCCTATCATGATACTTCATGACAAGAAGGTGTTTGTTGTGGGCCACATATGAAGATCCCTTCTCCTTACACGCTGCTTTCTTCACGCTATCAGGAATCCCCTTTCTGTTCGCTCGAAGAGTTCCGGTGGTACCAACACCTAATGTCCACAGATCCCAGTGCAGCTGCATGCTGCTATAATAGTTATCCATGTAGAGAATGTAGCCTTTTCCAAAATAGCCCCACATCATGTCAAACACCAGGTCATATGTGGCACCTTTTGTGGACACAGGTAAATCACTTTTACCTGTGTACAATTTGAACTAGCAACAATAACCAGACACTGCATCACACACCATGTATGCTTTGATCCCGTATTTGTGAGGTTTGTCTGGGTTGTACACACGGAAAGTAAGATGTCCCCGCCATGGAATCATCCCTTCATCCAGGGACACAATGTTGCCTAGGTATAAACACAGTTGCAAATCTTGCCACCAAGTTTGTGTATAGTGTCCCCAACTTGAAAAGAGGGTTGTGTCCAGCCACACACGTCTCGTCACATAATGTCTATTGTCAGCAAGGTGGAAGAAACTCATCAGCAGAAAAACACGGACTCTGGACATCAGTTTCTTGAAAAAGGGAGCTTCTGTCACTTCATCAGTAGTCCAATACTCTGAAAAAAAACAACTGCACCGTCAGACCCATCACGATCAACATGGCGACGAAAACTTTCATCTCCTGCCATGTTGTCGCCACCCACTTTTTGAAGCGTGATGACGGCCTCAAAGTATCGCGGTTCCGATCAAAATGTGCATCAGCATATCGATTTGTCTCTTCTTCTGCCATCACTTCAAAGTCAGATGTTCCGCCTGACGCGATCTTTGAGTTCTGAAAGAGGTTAACATTTTTCATCGAATCTGAGGTTTTAAAGTGGAAAGATTTTTAACCAAACTTTTGGTTGAGTTTTTAGACGATGTATTTTAAAGAATTGTGTGAATGAATGACCTGTGAGTTGATTTTAATGTGGTGACAGCCCTGATATGGCCCTTTGCGGTCGGCTGGGCTATAAGCAACATTATCTTATCTTATCACTTCAAAGTGAAGTCATCCCAGTAGGCGCTAGGCTCTAAGGTCACGATGAGGCCACTGATGAAGATCAACCATGCACAGGTAAGTAGTAAAAGGGAAAAGGAAAAATAGGGCATTATCCATCTGATTTGGCTTGGGAAAAGGAAGTACAGAGAATTGCTACACTTTTTCATTGATACCAACTGGATTTCTGGTGCCTAGTTTTTGAATCAGGTGAGACTCCATATCCTTCCTGTCTCTAGAGTCACTAGTGTTCATGAGCCCCAAGCACTTCACTCTTGCATTGTGTGCGGAGCGGCTAGGAGGTTGAGGTGCTTGGCTACTGGTTTGTCCCTGTTGTATTTAATGTCAGCAAGGTATTCCTTGAATCTGACAGTCAAAGTGCGTCCGGTCTCGCCAATGTAAAGTTTAGAGCAAACGGTGCAGTGGATGATGTAGATCAAGTTATTGGTTTGGCAGTTGAAGAATTTGGAGACAGTCATGCGTGAACTGGGTCCTTTCACTTCAGTGGCAGTACAGATGAAGGGGCAGATCTTGCAGTTGCGTAGATTGCACGGGCTTGTGCCTACAGAAGATTTACGTCAGTGAAGCTGGAGACTGGAACACACAAGCATGTCACATATATTCTTGTCCCCTTTGTAGGCAGCTAGAGGGGGCTGGGAAAAAAATTTAGCCGAGTGAGCACAAGACTGAAGGATGTTCCCGTTGGTTTGGAGAACTTTGCGCATCCGGTGGACAGAATGGTGGTAGAGCAGGCTGACAACAGGTCTGTCTGTGGTTGATTCCTGGCCAGGGGTTTCAGTTCCAGAGCTTGTGGGCGGGTGATGAGCTGGACTTTCTGGAGAGCATGATCAATGATGTCTTCGGTGTAGTGGCATTTGAGGAAGACTGTTTCATTTCAAGGGCATTTACATCAAAGACAGAGTTCTCAGAGCAGAGTCTGTGGAGTCTCAAGAACTGAGAGTAGGTTATGCTGGTTTTGGTACTGGGATTATGTGAAGATCTGAAGTAGAGATAAGAGTGGGAGTCTGTAGGTTTGTAGTGGATGGAAGTGGAGAGTCCACTATCAGTGATGGAGAGACTCGTGTCAAGAGAAGTGATGCACTTTTCAGATATTTCGTAGGTGAACTTGATAGTTGAATGAAAGTTCTGGACTGCTGTGATGAAGACGTGGAGATCACTGATGGGCATGGAGGTGGCTCCAAGTCTGTCATCAATATATCATTCATAGAATTCAGGGATATAACCATGGTTTTGTTGCAGGAAGTTGTGTTCAAAGTATCCCATGAAAAGGCATGCGTAGCTGTGGCCCATTTTGGTGCCCATGGCGACACCACTGATTTGCTTGAAAGTGTCACCAAGGAAGGTAAAGTGGTGTTGGTTAGGACAAGTTCAGCGAGGCGATTCAGAGTGGTGGTTGCAGGCGAAGGGTCTTTTCTTTAGTTGAGAAAAAAAGCACAAGGCTTGCAGTCCATCTGCATAGGGAATGCTGGTATACAGAGATGTCAGGTCAGAGGGAATGGATATTTAGGCTGGAACCTCGGATTTAGGTGGAGGTCATTGATGAGACAGAGAGCATGAGTAGTGTCCTGGTGAACGTAGGCAGGTCTTGAACAAGGGGTGGAAGATGGAGTCAAGGTGTTTGGAAATATTTTTTGTGGGGCAACTGCAGACTGAGATGATGGGTCTACCAGGGGTGTTGGCTTGTGAATTTTAGGCAGAAGGTAGAAAACGGACTCTCTGGTCTTGGCTTTGATCAACAGTTTAGCTGTAGGAGGTAAGTGGCCTTTTTTGAAAAGGTCCTTGATGGTTTTGGAAATAGTTTTCTGGTCTACTTGGAGGGTGGGCTGTTCCAGTTTCTGGTAGCTACCGGGATCGTTCAGTTGCCTGAGAGCTTCTGCTATATATAGGTTCCTGTCCCACACCACTACCGCACCACCTTTGTCAGCTGGTTTTATGACAATGTCATCTCTCTTGCAAAGGGACTCCAGAGCTTGGATTTCTGTGGGGGTAACGTTGGAAATCTTGCTGGGGGAGAATTCAAGTTTGCGTAATTCAGAGAGGCAAGTTTTGATGTAGCATTTAACTTCATTATTCCACAGGGTGGTGGTCTCGGTAGACAGGGGTGTGGAAAAGTTTGAAATACATCATCGTCGGGGTTGAAGGTACGTTTAGGAGGGTGACCAAGCTCGGCCATCCACCTCAAGGAACGAAAGAAGCGTTCGCAGTCATGGATGACGTCGTACTTGTTAATGTAAGGCTTCCTAGGGATGAATTTGAGACCCCTAGAGAGGACAGATTCTTCAGAGGCAGACAGATGGAGAGTTGAAGGTATGCGCTGTTCGAATATATCAGTTTACATGACTCGTTTTGCGCTTTACATGCTGCCTTACTCATGGTTTGATTCATTATGTTGAAGGAACTCTTGCCTACAGGTCTAGGAAGATTCATGATGCCACAAAAAGAGTTCAGCAAGATCACCCCCAAGACACCCCGTCGCAAATGCTGAACGACGATTTACAGAGTAAACACTAACATTGCCTACAGTTACGATGGGGCACGTAGGAAATGCTTGCTGATCTTTACAGTTTTCATTACTGCAGTGAAATGCAAGTTTACTACCAAGACCCTTTTTATCATACTCATACAGTTGAACAGTACTGTGACTAAATGCAGAAGATAAGTTACTCATAATGTTACTATTCAGGATGTCAGTATCTATCAGTTTGTACCCATCCAACTCCTCACAAACACTGGTGTCTTTGAGATCAGAATCAGGCCCACTGTCGTTCTCATCTTAATCAGTTTGATCACTTTCATTACCCAAATCCTTTGGAATGCTGTATATATTGGATAGTTTCTGCTCAGGTTGAGTGGGCGTGGCAGTAGCACCAACTTTCGATTTAGATTCATCTTCTGATTCTTCTTCACCTCTGTGCTCTCTTCGTTTCTGTCCTCTGCCACATTCTCTGAACAATCACTAGTTTTCTGTCGCTTTGTGAATTTGTTTCCATGAAATTTACACTTACAAGAACGTTTTCCTTTCTTTTTCTGTGAGAAGGCATGGCTTAATCAGAAACAGCCAACAACACCCTGAAATTTAGCTAACACTCAAAATCAGTACTTTCCAGCACAATACACAGTGGATGCCAGTTGTGCAAGGGAAATAACTCCACTTGTCTTAAGTACCGCATACAGTGTTATTGTTTCAGATAAATGATTATATGAAACTGGGTTTTTTTGTGAGCAAACTGACATTTTGTGGCTCACACCTATCCCATATATGTCTGTATATGTCAGTACTGTGTTAGTTTTGGGGGGGGGAAATTGCTAGGGATGAAACTAGATTTATCCACAAAATAATATGCATCTTGTATAGGTATTCAAAAAAGTGATTTTTTTCATTTTCTTAGGTGTAATTTACCTTGGTGTGGAGTCCTCTCTGAATACACCAGGCCATGTACCATAAAATGTACTTGTTCTTATTTTGGTCTGCGCAGTCGTGACAGTGCAGCTCTGGTCTTCCTCTCTTCCAGGCCATGGTTGTTGAAAGTGGCGGAGGTAGCTGATGACAGCATTGCTCCCCTTGTTTGCGCTCACTGCTTCATCGATGAGGTAATTTACCTGCTGTGGGAGGCCCTCGCAGCAGACGGCAAAGAAGCCACACTTTCGAGGGGTTAGAAAGTAGACGGGTCTTGGTTGTGCCGCCGTGTTGGGATAATGCGCTTGCTGTGCGAAATTAAATGAATAGTGCATGGTGAAATTCCCTGAGTTTGGTGGAGTTTGTTGCAGTCCATGTTGCAAAACCACAGCTTTTGCCTCGGCGTTCATTTGGCGATACAGCTGGCTTTCGCCATCTACCTGGCTCATATGCTGTTGTTGCTTAAAGAAAATCTCATGTTTTTTTCCTCAAGAGAGAATTTTATGGAAGAAAGATTTTTAACGAAGTTCTGGTGCGTTTTCTAGAAGATGTCATTTAAAGAGATGTGCAAGTTTTGTTTTTATTTATCTTTTATTTTTTATTTATTTATTTTTTAAATGACTGGTGAGTTGATTTTAATGTGGTGACAGCCCTGATGTGGCCCTTTGCGGTCGGCTGGGCTATAAGCAACATTACCTTACCTTACCTTCCTCACGAGAGAGAGAAAAATTCCCCTGAAAATCCAGGCACTGTTCCGCTGACACCTCCAACACTGATCTGTCATGGATTTAGCCACAGCAATGTAAGGGCACAGCTTGAGCCACAGTTGGCGGAAGGCGGAGGCACCAGCAACTTGCAGTCCAGCTTGAGCTGCATTATCAGCTGACAGCTGGCACAGAAGGCAGCAGGCGAAAATCTTCTGGCCTGAATCCTGGTAGACTGCCAGGAAGACTGACAGCATGGTCTTCTGCATAGTTGCAAATAAATTTCTTGACAGCATCAGCGTCTTCAGATTTAATGCTTCATGTGGTATTTTTTCTTCCTCCACTCCTTTTTACTGGTGGAACCAAGCCCTCGGTCCTCAGCTCCCACTTGAAGGACTCAGTTTTTGGTCCTTTTCTCATGCAGGAAACTCACCCCCCCCCCCCCCCCCCCCCCCCCCCCCCCCCCCCCCGAAGGAACGTTTTGTTTGCACCTGCAAAATACTGTCATGTTAATAACATGTCCTTGCATTGATTATAATGAAACGCGCGCGCGCGCACACACACACACACACACACACACACACACACACACACACACACACTTTTGTTTTCTCACTGAAAATCATGTGCATCATTTTCAATCAGTGCTGATTTTTTTTTCAATTACCAACTATTACCTAGCAGTGTTCTGTCAACAGATTAAAGTTTTGTAGTGAAAATTATTTTCATTATTTCTGCAAAGAAACTTACTCTGTACTTCCAGTCAGAAGTTAAAAAAAAGAAAAACCAATTTCAAAACAGGTGCAAATAAAACAAAATTTACACAATACTTCACAGAATACTTGGTTCTTCTTCGCAACATAAAATGACTAAAACCTATTAAATCTACTCAGAATTTGTCGTAGATGTGAACTTTTAAACAAACCAAAAAAGTATAATGATCAAAAGGTCGCGAGGTCACGTTTCATAAGGATGTGATGTCATCATAAGTCTACTTTTAGCATTTCTCAGCAAATTGGTAAAATATAGTCATGTAGCATGTCATTCGAAAAATCTCGAGCTACTGAATATAGTTTAGATAACAAAATCATAGAGAGAAGCAAGGTGGAGCAAATATTTTTGAAAATGTAGTGAACCTGGAAATGGTTTTAGGTTTTACAGCTTACGAACAACTGCAGTCACATGCATCATTATGCGCGAACACAAATGATTACTCACCGTGCATTGCCCCAGTGCTGTTAATCTGAGAGAGAGAGAGAGAGAGAGTGTGTGTGTGCAATTAAAATTTGAAAATCCAGGAAGAAACGAACACCTTCAGATATAATCCAATTTGGTTAGTCTTGCAAGTCCTATCGGCCCCATGTAATCAGCACACTTCGTGTATCTGGAAACTGTACATTTCAGCTGGAGCGGCACGTGTGTCATATACACAAGAAAACCAGTTAATTATCAACATCCTCTGAAGAATAAGTCTAAAGCAGACAGTTCTGGGAAGTCAAGTTACAGTTCTGGGAAGTCAAGTTCATCCACTTCTTGTAGTGTGGGGGAATTTGAACAGCTCAAGCCTTTGCACTGTCCACAGGCAACAGAACATTGTAGACCATGTCTTCTGCAAGTGCATCTCTTTGAGCTGCAGTCCTTCATACAGTTGCACCTGATGACTTTCAGTAGATCCTCTGGGGCAGGGAAACAGTTCTGTGCCGGTGCCGGCTGCACAACGGCAGTTCGTAATTTACCCATTCATACCTTTTAAAGAGTGAAGAAACTCCGTGGCGCATTCCCTGTCATGTTCCACTCACAATGAAACATACTCTTTTAGAGTGTTGGGACTTTCATTATGTGAGACGCAAAAATTTACAGCAGATTCCACGAAAAAACCTTGTTCAGAGATGTTCTGCCTGACGCAATCTTTGAGTTCTTGAAAGAGATTAACATTTTTCATCGGGTCTGAGATTTTGCAGTGGGAAGATTTTTAACAAACTTTTGGATGGCTTTTGAGAATATGTATATTTTAAAGAATTGTGTGAAAGAAAGACTTGTGAGTTGATTTTAACGTGGGTGACAGCCCTGATACGGCCCTTTGCGGTCGGCGGGGCTATAAGCAACATCATCTTATCTTATCTCTGGGGCAGGAAGATCAGTGTGCCATGGTTCCATTTCTCCAGATATGAGCTCCCATCCCCAATGCTCTGGTTCCAAATCCGATGAAGGGTTGATCCATTCCTGAAGTCAAGCATCATCATAACCTTACGTTACTTTTCGTAAGTAATGCATTTGAATGAATAAATGTTGTTTACTTAGAACAGTTCTGGCATTTTTTTAAGATCACAAGTACACTATATACCATATGTTTATTCCAGTTATGCAGGTTTCTTTAATGGAATCACTCGCGCGCGTGCGCGCGCGCGCGCGCGCGCACACACACACACACACACACACACACACACACACACACACACACACACACACACACTTTAAAATACGGACGCAGAACAGTAAAAATTTACCTGAACCTGGAGGTATACACAAAAACTGTGGTATTTAGCTGAGGCACTGGTAGGAGGGAGACTTTGGATCTGCACAGAGGTGGCACAGGAAGAGACCTTGGGGAAGTGTTGGTGGCAAAGTTCATCTAAGGTATCTTTGATACGGCCATTGTAAAGGCACGCCAGGGCCTTTTCCTCTGCTGAGATGATGTCAGTTTGTGGCATCCCTGGTCTACAAAAGATGTGTGCTTGTGTCTTGAATCTGGAGTCAAACAGTTCTTTGAGTGGAATGCCTTTTCCAACTCCAGATAGTCATGATGTTGTGTCACAACCATTTAGGGCGTGGACAAATGGTAGGAGATCGTACATCTCTCGTCCAAGACTTTCTGCCGGCCACGGGTGTTCCATCCATGTTTCTTGATGGGCTTTGAGTTCTGGTTTCAGTGGTGGAGAAGGGGCACCAGTAGATCTGTATCTTCCCTCACAACTGTCGTCTTGTAAGAAGCCACAGGTTCAAGAGCAGTTTTGACTATGAGGTTGTCAGCATCACACTTTGCGTGCAGGACATGGACATCACAGGAGGTCAGTGCCTCTGAAAGGAAATCGATTGAATTTTTGCTTGTTGATTGGATTGGAGAGGAAAACTTCTTTTCTTGAGGTTAAAAGCATGTCTCCTGTGAATTTTACAGTTGGTTCTTTCTAAGACATGGCAATGCAGCATCCATTTGCCTGTCTTTTCTGCCTTCAGAAACTGCCAGAGAATGTCGATCATATGCATATACTGAAACCAAAGGCAGGACAGGCGGCTCCCTTCAGGGTCAGCTTTTGTATCAAGAAGTTTGCTTTCCACTGCTTTTATGTCAGCACTTTCTTTTTCATCAAACTCCTGCAGTGCGCTCCTTCGTGGTGACACGGTCATACAAAGACAAGACACTATGAAGGTTTTGGTACTCTGAAATGCTGCTACTGGGTCCTTCCATTGTTTGCAGTTCTTCATCTTTTTGTTCTGTGGTGACAGCCCTGATATGGCCCTTTGCAGTCGGCTGGGCTATAAGCAACATTACCTCACCTTTGTTCCTGTGGTGAGTCATCGACATGGAGTGGTATGCCAATGAAGGTATTTGTCCAATGTTTGTGTCTTCAGTGCTGCCAACACTGAGTGTGTTCAAAGGTATGTTGAAGGTTCTAGATTGAATCAGTGCGTTGAGGACAGCATCTGTGTGGAAATGTCATGGACAGCTCTTGAAACAGACTTGCCTCTTAGCATGTGGATGACCGAGTTTTGAGCATACGCCACTTCCAAAACTTGCTCAAGCCCAGATCCTGCCATGAGTTTTCGAGTAAAACCAAGGTAACTCATTTCGCAGTGGAATCCTCTCAGGCGAAGGACGATGGAATGCAGTGCGCTGCTAGCTGGCTCATGATCAGTGATTATTGTTGATTTCCACCAGAGTGGTTGGTCGAAGGTCAGAACTGGTGCGCAGTTGTAAAAGCTAGCCAGCCAGTGATGAGACAAAGTGCAGTGTGGAGAATATGCCGCTCATATATTTGTTGAGTCCATGTCTATAATGGGGATCTGAAAGTTTACAGTGGAAAGATTTCAAACGAACTTTTGGATGAGTTTTTAGACGATGTATTTTAAAGAATTGTGTGAATGAATGACTTGTGAGTTGATTTTAACGTGGTGACAGCCCTGATATGGCCCTTTGCGGTGGGCTGGGCTGTAAGCAACATCATCTTATCTTATGTCTATAATGGGGAGAAATATGAAGCTGCTGTGACCAGGATAGTTTCCGTTGCTTACAGCTTGCATCATCCCAGACCATCCTGGACATGGGGAACGGAGAGGCCAGGAATTTTTCCAAGAGATGTGTGAAAGTTCTTTTTTTTTTTTTTCTTTTTTTTTTTTTAGTGAGTTGTTTTTAACATGGTGACAGCCCTGATATGGCCCTTTGAGGTTGGCTGGCCTATAAGCAACATTACTTTACCTCACAGAAGATCCAGTTGCCTGGTTCTGACATCAATACCGAGTCTTGTAATACTTCATATGCCAATGACAGATTAGGTGCAGAGGCTTCAAAATAGCGAATGGGAATTTTGCCAGTTGCTGAAATTTTTTCTGGCGAGATGTTCACATCACGACGGACAGCTTTGCTTTGTCTTGTACCAGGGATCATGGTGTCAGTAATGCCCATACCATGAAAAGGTACCAGTCCCATCAAGTGTCCTGACCTCAAATGTCTTGCTCTAATTTACGATTCGTGACTTGCAAGACATCGTACTTCCCCCCCAAAAGACGGCGCATATGCATTACACACAAGAAAAATGGCAGTTATTTACATTTTTTTGCTCGCCACTAATGCATTTTAAACAGTTGTGTGAATGTTTTTTTGTTGTTTTTTTTTTGTGATGATTGGTGAATGACTTTAGTGCAGTGATGGCCCTGATATGGCCGTTTGCGGTCGGCTGGGCTGCAAGCAACATTTACCATACTTATCTGATAAATGTGTGCGGAAGGGCTGCATCATAACATAACAGCCACAGATGGCATTGCTTTGAACTTTCGTTATGGCATAAGACTCAGGGCGATCAAGCATTTCATTATTAGTATTTTTTTTTTTTTTGTAGTGGACTCATTTTATTCTCGGATGTCAGTATTTCTTGCTGCTGCAAGTCGGGATTTTTTTTTTTTTTTTTTTTTTTTTTTTTTTTTTGCTTCAGAGATGTCCCACCTGACGTGATCTTTGGGGTTTTGAGAGAGATTAACATTTTTCATCTGATTTAAGATTTTATGGAAGAAAGATTTTTAACGAAGTTTCTGGTGCGTTTCTAGAAGATATTTAAAGAGATGTGTGAAATTTTTTTTTTTTTTTTTTTTTTTTAAAAAAATGACTGGTGGGTTGATTTTAACATGGTGACACCCTGATGTGGCCCTTTGCGGTTGGCTGGGCTCTGAGCAACATTATCTTATCTTATCTTATCCACAGACCGCAGAAACGTGTTGAAATCCCCATGAAGGAGAGGGGCATTGGTCAGTCTGTTCTGCATGTAGCCCCAAGAGGTGGCATCCCTGTAAAGATCTTGAAAAATTACGTCAGCACCATGACGTGTATCAGTCCCATGGTCTGTCAGTGGTCTGGCTGTCTGATAGTCATTGGTCAGTCAGTTAATTGACTTGATGACCGTTCTTTCACAGCTCATTGAAGCACTACGATGTTTCAGTACTTTGGCTGTATTGGATTGAACCTCACTGACCATTCAGATCTTGGAATGTGTCAGGGTACCTTCTTTACAGCCTGCATAAGGATCATGCGCTACATTGGCACCATGACTTGCCAGCATTTTGGCTGTGTCAGTGTAACCGTTGCCCTCTTTTTTAAAGCATTGTGTGGATGAATGACCTGTGAGTTGATTTTAACGTGGTGACAGCCCTGATATGGCCCTTTGCGGGTCGGCTGGGCTATAAGCAACATTATCTTATCCTCCTAACCGTTGCCCACAGCCCACAGAAGCAATGTAATGTGTCAACACTGCAGAGTGTCTGCTCAGAATTATAGCCCTGATATGGCCCTTTGTGGTCGGCTGGGCTATAATCAAGTCAACATTCTCTCTCTCTCTCTCTCTCTCTCTCTCTCTCTCTCTCTCTCTTGTGGTTAGCTGGGAGATAAACCGCATGAACTGTTGATTGAATGGCAACTGGATGACAGTTCTCCCACAGACTGCAGAAATGTGTTGAAATCCTGTTAAGGAGAGGGAACAATGGTCTGTCTGTTCTGCAGTTGGGAACATCCATCTTCTGGTGGCTGTTTGTTCAAAGATGAACTCTGACAATATTGGAGCATGTCCCAGGCATTGGCTATGATGGCCTTTTTGGACACCTCAGCAGAAGATGCATGGTGCTTCACCACAGCACTCTCTCCATCGGAGGGACTCTTGCCATGACGAGAACCAAAGAATTTCTTTCTCAGGTGGCATCAAAGTCAGCAAGAGAAGAAGCAATGTCAGCAAATGGACCCTTGAAGGAGAGGGGGCATTGGTCAGTCTGTTCTGCATGTAGCCCCAAGTGGTGGCATCTCCATAAAGATCTTGAAAAATTACGTCAGCACCATGACGTGTATCAGTCCCATGGTCTGTCAGTGGTCTGGCTGTCTGATAGTCATTGGTCAGTCAGTCCAGTGACTGGGTGACCATTCTTCAACAGCTCACTGAAGCATTACAGTGTTTCAGCACTTTGGCTGTATTTGATTGAACCTTACGGACTTTTCAGGTCAAGGTATTTGTTGGGGTAACTTTCTTTACAGCACAAAATCATATAGTAAAAATGAATGGCATACGTACAGTCAGTGCATTGTCATGAAATTTAGAAACATCGTTTCAGCTTTTCAGATGGTCTTTTTTTTTTTTTTTTTTTTTTTTTTTTTTCAGTTTTATTTAACGACTTGTGAATTGTGATTATGAAGTAATTAGATTCTCCAATGAGATGCAAGGAAAGCAATTACCTGATTTTCACAAGCTGAGTTTTTTTCAGTAACTGAAATTTCTGGGTCATGATGAGGGAGTGTGGCTGAAACTTCTGATGAAGTCGCACACGTTGTGGCCTCCTCATGAAGGATATGTTGTTTGCTGAGTCTGGATCACTGAAAATACATCCTGAAAATGAGAAACACCTCTCTTTCGTGTGTGTGTGTGTGTGTGTGTGTGTGTGTGTGTTTGTGTGAAGTGATGTCATGTTACTCTGATGAAAAATTGCATTACAATGCTTTTTTTTTCTTGTACAGTTATGTGCAATACATGACATCATGATGTACCCAGGAACCCATGGCTTGTTTTTTCAAGACAGTGGCTTAGTCCTGATTGGCATGGCATACACAAGCATGTGAGATGGCGGCTGTGGATTGCGTTCTGCTCAGTGCGCCTCACAGAGTGGAATGAACTTGTTCCTGCCACTGTCTTGACATCTCTCTGTGAGCGATGTCTCTGGATATCGTACTCTCCAACCCAGAAGAAAGAGTGCAGGAAATGGGAACATCCATCTCCTGGTGGCTGCTTGTTCAGAGGTGAACTCTGACAATATTGGAGCATGTCCCAGGCATTGGCTATGATGTCCTTTTTGGACACCACAGCAGAAGAGGCATGGTGCTTCACCACAGCACTCTCTGCATCGGAGGGACTCTTGCCATGACGAGAACCAAAGAAATTTCTTTCTAAGGTGGCATCAAAGTCGGCGAGAGAAGAAGCAATGTCAGCAAATGGACCCATACTTTTGTACTGGGAAGCACAGCCATCGGTCCATTGCACTGTGTGGGAGATGGTCAGCCCTCGTGTTTCCCTGAGATGGGACAATGCCTTGAGGGTGAAGGCCTGTACAGCATGGTGGTCATGCTTCTAGTCAGGTGAGATGAAAACCATTGACTCTGTAGTGGTTTCACGACACCCTAGGCACCTGTAGTATGAGACTATTGGATGAAGAGTCGCTTGCTCGTGGTGTCAGTGAGCTGCTTGGATCTCCTCCTGGTAGGTACCTTTTAAAGAGTGAAGAAGCTCCGTGGTGCATTCCATGTCATGCCACTCACAATGAAACATATTCTTTTAGAGTGTTGGGACTTGAACGATGTGAGATAAAAATATTTTACAGCAGATACCATGAAAACCTTGTTTAGAGATGTTCTGCCTGACGCGATCTTTGAGTTCTTGAAAGAGGTTAACATTTTTCATCGGATCTGAGATTTTACAGTGGAAAGATTTTTAACAAACTTTTGGTTGAGTTTTTTTAGATGTTGTATTTAAAGAATTGTGTGAATGAATGACTTGTGAGTTGATTTTAACGTGGTGACAGCCCTGATATGGCCCTTTGCTGTCGGCTGGGCTATAAGCAACATTATCTTATCTTATCCTGGCAGGTGCACGCAAAGTTTTCTGCAAAATCCAGCACCATACAGACAGTCTCAGATGGAAATGGAGTGATCTTTCTCATCTCTGAAAAGTGTCGGAGCTGCCAGTCTGCCCGGAAAAGATGCTGGGCCAAGAATGTCAGCTCCTGTTGGAGATCACCAGCAAGCTGCTGGATATCCCCCTTCTTGGTAGCAAGAAATTTGTGATTAACACGCTACCATGGGAGAGAACAGTTTGCGATTCCCAGCAGTGCCAAGTCAGTTCTCCAGCATGATTTAGAAGTGGGCCAACATAGTTGTTGAACTTTTTTGCAAGCCGCAGTCACCACATTCGCCATAACACCATGCTTTGTTCTTTGGGTCGCATGTTAACAAGTGCAACAGCATGCCGCTCATGCCGGATCCAGCAGTTTTTATCGTGGACAGCTGCAACCGCATTTAGGGTGGCCAGTTTAGCTTTGCATTTGTGCAGTACTCGCATAGACTGCCTAAAATTTTGCCTGTGCCATAAGCCGGACATTTGCTGGACAGCATTTGGCGAATTTCGAAAAGCTGATCTGCTGACCACTGGTGTGGAACTCTTGATAGAGTTCGCTGATTGGTCTCTGCAGAACTGCAGCTGCTTTTTGCCAGTTTTGCTGCTGACCAGTTTCTTGTCAGGAATGGTTCTGACAGACTCTTCAAAAAGCTGTCTCACATGCACTTCAGCTGGATTCATTTTTTTTTTTTATTTGTTTTTTTTGACTTCCAAACCTGCACAACCATCCAAATTGGGACCAACTGGCGGTGTTGCAGCCCTGATATGGCCCTTTGTGGTCGGCTGGGTTGTAAGCAACATTACATTACCTGTAAGCAACATTGCCTTACCTGACTCTGTTGTCTGTGCTGGGCATACAAGGGAGAACAAGGCATAGAAAAGGAGAGGGCGAGGCTAAGAGAGAGGAGGAGGAGGTGAAGGTGGATGGAGGATGACGTGCGGGGGGGTGGGGTTGGGGGGGAGTGGGGGTGGGGTGGGTGATCTCCTTCCCTAGATAAATTCCTAAACTCCTGACACCAAACAATTGTTGTAGGATTCCATGTCACCTCAGACAGAGGCAGGCAAGCTTGGAGAGACTGCTGGCCTGTAGAGAAGAACGATGGAAGGTCTGGATCCAGGGTTGATTGATGGATGTGCTGCTTCCTGAGCTGTCTGAAAAGAACAGTTAAGAAAAAAAAAAAAAAACCTTTTCCAAAGAATTTTTCAGTTTTGAAAAAAAAAAAAAAAAGAGGGTAATAAAGATAACCTGCTTACAACAAATAACAAGGACGACCATACAACTGTCAAGCTTATCGCTTTTGGTTTCTTTGAATATAGGCAGGTTAAATAAGTTTCATGTTGTAATCATGTGTGAATGTGTTTTCTACGTATGCATGTAATGATATGGTTTGTACATGTATGCAGGTGTGTTGCTAATGTGCAAGCAGGTATCCGAGTTGAAAATGTTTTTTGAAATTTGAAATGACGTCATGGCAAAACGTTAAGTTGTACATGTCATTGATGAGTGTGAAGGGATGGCAAAGTGATAAATGTGTGAAGTTCTCAATAAAGTTGTTGAACAAAGGTGTTTTGGTCTCTCTCCCTCCCTCCCTTTCTCTCTCTTTCCCTCTCTGTCCCTCTCCCTCTCAGTCTGTCTGTCTCTCTGTCTCTGTCTCCCTCTCTGTCTTTCTCCGTCTCCGTCTCTTTCTGTCTGTCTGTCTGTCTCTATCTGTGTGTGTGTGTGTGTGTGTGTGTGTGTGTGTGTGTGTGTGTGATGGTCAAAGAAGCTGTCCCCTCCACTTCCTTTCGTAACATCTTGTGTTGATCAAGCCGCAGAGATAAAAACACCTGCAGTTTGGGGTAGGAAATATGAGCAGCTATTTCAAAATGCATTCATGAAGAGGATGAAGCTTGATTTTGATTGCAGTCTTCTCATTTGAACTTTTGGCAGGGAAAAATTCTACGTAAAAGTTGGTCCACACACACACGCACACACACACACACACACACACACACACACACCCCAAGTGTATTTGAATCCATGACACGCAACACTGCACCATCATCATTCAGACTCATCGTGTATCCCGGTTAAAAACAAAAAATCAAACCTAGACGCACTTTCAAGCTTGAGGCACTTTTCAGCTTTATATGACTCAAGATTTCATTGACCTGTGTAAAGATTATCTAGGTTTCCAGCCATGTCAGCGTTCAAGATATGCCGAGAATGCTGTAAAGGAGCAGATTTCCCAAACCCTCGCACCAAACTGAAACGGTAAGCTCAGGTGTGGTCAGACTTTGCAAGAGGGGTGCAAAGATCGATAGCAAACTTAAATCCCGTGGTGACGCCCTTCGGAGGGAGAGTTCACTCACGCCGGCTACGCGACAAAGCGATTTTTGTCGTCCAGCAGGGGGTTTAGTAGGTGGTGTCCTGCGTATGTTGGATCAGAACAGGCGTCACTGAACATCACCGAAGTGACTTGGCAGCAGTGCAGTGTCTCCTCCGGCAGGTTGCCTCATGACATGCGCTGGTCGGCGGGGCTATAAGCAACATTATCTTATCTTATCATGACATGGGCTGCTCCCTGTAGATTCCCGATGCCAGGGCTGCGGCAGGCCAGGCCGATGGCTGTGGTCGGGGATTCGGAAGGAGCGGCGTGGGTACACTGCCACTGAGGTGGCGCAGAAGATGGGACAGCAAAAAATATAAAATAAAATAAAATAAAAGTAAAAAAAAAAAAAAAAAAAAAATATGACCGTAAAAGAAATAGGGACTGATTTGCACGCATTTAGGCTGATTTTCGCACGCTATGCAGAGATAGTTTCAAAGTGAGGTGTCTGCAGGCGAAAAAAAATTGAAAATTACTATTCCGCCAAGTGAAAGAGACAAACTACAAGACAAAACAATGGATGTCGACCTGCTTGGTCTTCTTCGGGCAACACAAACAACATTCAAGACCAGGAAAACGAAGAAACGAACAATCGCTTGCCTCCTCAGATTATGCACAAAATGGATGTGGGATGGAGTGTCCACATTCCGTTCCAGTCCATTCCACATCCCATTTGGCGCCTGTTTGAGGCTTCCTACAGGGATGGTCTGTGACTTGCTGATCATAGAGCAGGATGGTAAAAAAACTTTCTTTGGGGAGTGTGTGTGTGTGTGTGTGTGTGTGTGTGAAGAAACAGTAAATGCGAAGTGAAATAATTCATTTGTTCCCCTAAACCAGCATTAACCGAGATGCATGTGTGTTGCTGTCTTAAATGCCATGAACTGCAGCATCATAAACTTGAAGAAATGACATTTACTGGCCAAGCTACCACACGCACACGCACGCACGCTCGTCACAAGCACGTACGTACACACGCATCATGCTTGTATGCACAAACGCCTTTTACACAGGCAGACAGACAGACAGACACACGCACGCACGCACGCACATACACGCATGCGTTTCGCGCGCGCGCGCGCGCGCGCACACACACACACACACACACACACACACACACACACAGAGAATTGCTCACAATTGCTGTCAAATCTACACGCGCATGCATACACGCACACTCACGATGCACACACACACACACACACACACACACACACGCACACACAGGCACACGCGCGCGCGCGCACACACACACACACACACACACACACACACACACACACACACACACAGTCTCCTTTCCTCCTTCATGGGACGTAAGCGCCAAGAGGAGTCCGTAAACGCATAATTTTGTTGTAAAATTAACTACGAATTTACAGTCACTTTTGTGAAAGCACCCACCGAATAGTTTTTCTATGTACAAGCGTATATGTTTATCTGTCTGTCTGTCTATGTATGTATATATGTATGTATGTATGCATGTGTGTGTGTGTGTGTGTGTGCATGTATGTATGTATCTACAATTAAGTATCTATATGTCTATCTATCTGTCTCTCCATCTGTCAGTTTGTCAGTCTATAATATATTTCTTCTGTGTCGTCTCCCTTTATACGGTCTTGGCCAGAACCAGCGTGTGAGTGGAAACGGACTGCGTTATTTCTTCTTCGCCCACCCTTACACTCCACAGAATACAGCATCCATGTTCCTGGCTTTGGAAATAATATGAGTTCATCATCGTCACAGCATTTGCCTGTCTCCAATTGTTTGTAAACTAGTACAACAGTAGTACACAAACAGGTTTTGTTGTGTTCTGTTTTGGTTTTTGCTTGGTTTGTTTTGTTTTCCCTGTTCGTAGGTTTATATAACTAGCTGGTCTGAGCTATGCATCTGAGAGTCATTATCTTGATCACCCAGTTACGCACTTTGTCCCTTTGTTGCAAAATTGTATCGCTGTCTGTAGTTGTACATGTTTGTTACATCCTTGCTTAAGCCCAGACTCTTGATCAAAGGTTCTGTATCGTTATTCATCGCTGTCATGTAGTATCATGTTATTCATTCGCACCACGGCTGCATACAGGTAATATTGGAAAGATCTGTCGCTCTCAGTTTCCCTGTTGCTCCTCCGCCTCGCTCCCCTCCTTCACCACTACTCCCTTTTCTCTCTGCCTCCTGTGTGTGTGTGTGTGTGTGTGTGTGTGTGTGTGTGTGTGTGTGTGTGTGCGTGCGTGCGTTTACGAACAAGGATTTCATGACCGCTGCAGTGTGTATTTCGACGGTGATGTTTTGGTGAAGTGGCGGCACCGTGGATATGTATGTATCTATGTATGTATGTAGGCCCTGTGTATGTGCGTGTGTGTGTGTGTGTGTGTATATATATGTATGTCTATGTATGAATGCATGCATGTATGTATGTATCTACCTATTTACCTGTCTTGTATGAATACATGCATGTATGTATGTATCTACCTATTTACCTGTCTATCTATCTACATATCTAGCTACCTACCTACCTCTATCTATCTACATATCTATCCATCTATCTATGTATCTACATATCTATCTGTCTGTCTGTCTATCTATCTATCTATCTATCTATCTATCTATCTATCTATCTATTCCTTCGTCTCTTTAGGAGGTACATAGTATGGGTAATGCAGTAATATTTATCTGGTTTTGGTAATCTCTGTCTTGTCTGTCTGTCTGTCTGTCTGTCTCTCTCTCTTTACCTATGCCTTCGTCTCTTTAGTAGGCACATAATTCTGATACTGCGGTAATATTTATCTGTTACTGGTAATATCTATCCATCTATTTACCCACCTATCCATCTGTCTGTCTATCTATGTATTTATCTAACCATCTACGTACGTATCTATTTGTCTATTCCTTCATCTCTTTAGAAGGTACATAGGCTAGTACTGGTAGGCCTACTGCGATAATACTTTCCTGGTACTGGTAATATCTATCTGTCTATCCATCTACCTGCCTACCCATCTGTTTATCTATATACCTCTCTCTCTCTCTCTCTCTCTCTCTCTCTCTCTCTCTCTCTCTCTCTCTTGCCCCCCTGGGCGGCCTTCTCGTGGCGGGGGTGTTTCTCGACTAACCTGAGCCCACCCCTTTTCTTATCTTTCTATTTTTTCTGCCTACTGTGTCTTTTACTATCTCTTTTTCCCCCATAAAGTCTCCCCCCACAGAAACTGCAGCCTCTGTTTCGTCTAGTTTCTACCTACCCGGCTCTTTAATCTGTACTTTAATCTATACCTACAAGCCTTCTTTGGAACACTTCTCCTTTTCTCTGCGGTCTTCTTCAGACCCACCGTGTTTGCCGTGCGGTGCATCCTGTAAGTGGGGGGGAATGAGATCCTGGTGATTGAGAGAGCCTCCTGTTCTCAACACATCACTTTGGCTCGAACCTCCTCTAAGACTGGTGGCATGCATTGGCCGTGTATGTCATCGGCTGCCTCTACGTGAGGTTGGGTCAAACTGGGTAGTTCTTGGCTGGCCTTGGAAACCTTGTAAGTGTTCACCGTCTGTCCCCGGCGGTGTGTCATGATCTTGGTGGAATAGGTTAGTTACGTTCTATCTGGTGTATATCCTGCTGAAACCTGGAAGGGGTCAAGAGTTGGTTTCCCCCTTGACCCTGGCCCCTTGTTGGACTCCATGGTGGGTGGGTAGGCAGGGATGAACTATACAAACTCAAAACCATGGCTCACTCCCAACAAAAAAGGAAGAGAGAAATGTTTCCTCAGATTCAAACTTGGACACGGACTCGGATGATGAGATAAGGACAGTATCAGGATTTTGGCCTTGTGGTTGGTGATGGAAGGCGTAGACGAAGCTCGCCCACTCTGTGGGTGTGAATGGATTGAGTCCTTTCGCAATTTCGAGAGGAGTAGAAGGACTCTCCGGCGTACCCAAAAATCGATGAAACGGCTGAGAAACGGTTCTTTTTTGATAGAATGTGCATAGCAAAAGCATTCTGAGTTGCTTCTCAAGTCGACGACATTGATTGACAGGCCAATCAGAGTGACACCTCACAAGACATTGAATTCCAGCAAGGGCGTCATCAGGTGCCGTGATTTGAGAGGTGTTTCAGAGTTAGAGATAAAGACAGAACTGGCTTCCCAGGTGTGTGACCCACGTCCACCGGGTTTTAGCACGAAGAGACCAAGACCGTGTGCCAACAGATACTTTTTTCCTAACTTTCTGCACGCCAACTCTCCCTGTGTTTGTGAAGGTCGGATATTTGAGGGTTCCCGTCGCCACGTACATTCCTTCACCTTTGCAATGCTTCAAATGTCAGAAGTATGGACACATTAAGGACCGGTGTACAGAACAGGAGGAGGCATGTGGCAAGTGCTCAGAACCGTGCATGAAGGTCCGTGTGATTGTCCGCCCTGTTGCATCAACTGTAAAGGCAACCATCCTGCCTTCTCGAAGGACTGTCCAGTTTGGCGCACCGAGTCTGAGATCCACAAGGTACGCACAGAGAAATCGAATCTCGTTCTTTGAGGCACGAAAACTTGTGGAGAAGAGACAGTCCTCCTCAGCAAGTCAGTCATATGCTGATGTCGCCAAGGGGAGCATGGTCAGTGTTGGTGTTCAGACTGAGACTGTTCAACTTCAGGCTGGCTCTCAGCATCATGATCGACAGACGCACAGGAGCCTCAACGTGCACAGAAAGAAAGTGGAAAAAAAAAAAAAAAAATGCAAACAGTGCCTTGGGTGGAGGCTCAATATCCACCTCCCCCGGACTCCTCGAGGGTCTGAGCCCCCTTCCTCCAACCCCAGATCCTCTGGGAAGGCTGCACAGGTAGTCTTTTTGTCTGGGGAACACTCCAAAAGTCGACCTCTGATGAAGCCTCCTCTTCCACTCGTCCATCTGGGGGTGGAAATAAGTATCGTCCTTTGTCAGCCAGGAAGGTGGTATCTCCATCGCCTTCTTCCAATCGTTTTTCTCCTTTGGAGATAGAAGGTGATGAGGACAATGAGATGGAGTAATTTTCTTTTTTTTTTTTTTTTTTATTGTCATGGCCCTTATTCAGTGGAATATAAGAGGCATTAATGCCCAGTATGAGGAACTCCAGCGGTTGTGTTCTGGCCTCAAACCTAGTGTTGTCGCGCTGCAGGAAACATTGTTGACACCAGGAAAACATTTTTCATTGGCGGGCTTTAGTTCAGTAGGTTTTCCTGCTTTACCTACAGATACTGGCCATGGTGTCACTGGGGGTGTTTCCTTCTTATTCACCGATCTTTATTATTCAGCCAAGTTAACTTAAATACCCCATTACAAGCTGTTGCGGCCAGGATTACTTTCATAAAAACAATAACTGTCTGTTCAATTTATTGTCCTCTTCTGGTACAATATCCAAGCAACAAGTCATTGATCTAATAGATCAGCTTCCACGTCCCTTTTTCATTGGGAGACTTCAACGGGCATTCCCCCCTTTTGGGGTAGCTCACATTCCTCACCTCGGGGTCTCATGCTGGAAGAGAGCTTTAATGAACTAGACTTGTGTTGTCTAAATGACAAATCACCAACATACATGCACTCTTCAAATGGTACCCTTTCGTGTTTGGATTTGTCAGTGTGCGATCCTTCATTAGTTCTAGACTATGATTGGTCAGTTCACGATGATCTGCACGGGAGCGACCATTTCCCCTGTAATACTTTCTCCAATTTTGAAGGAACCTGTTTCGTTTCCTCAGTATTTTTGCTTTAAAAGGGCTAATTGGGATTTCTTTCATTCAGCCATAACTGATAAGCTAGATGCTGAAATCGTTTTCCGATCAGAAGACTCAGTGGAGTCCTTTACAAATATTTTGTTATCATGTGCGAGAGATACCATCCCACTCACAAAACCAGGTCACAACTACCTGGTACGCCATGGTACAACCAGGATTGTAAGAATGCTTGCAACGTTCGCAAGAGGGCCCAACGTTTAGTTTTCAGCATCCTGTGGCCCCGAATGTTCAGTCTTATCGAAGGAAAAAAGCAAAGGCGAGTTTGTTTGTAAAGGAAGTAGACGAGTATCTTGGATAAAAATTTCTGCTCTTCGCTTACATCAAACATTTCCAAGAAAAAAATCTGGAGAGTTGTTAAAAAAAATTAGGGGCAAGAACAGCTGCCCTTCAATCCACCATTTAAAACTTGATGATACACTTATCACTGACAAACAAGCTGTGGCTAACTTGCTAGCTTCCACCATAGAAACCAACTCCTCTCTCTAGTAAAAAATCTGCCGCCTTTTTAAAGATCAAAACGCAAGCAGAAAAAAAAAAGAAGCTTGACTTTACCTCACCCAATCAAGAAGACTACAACTTGCCCTTTAATCTAAATGAACTGAAGTCTGCCTTGCAGGCGTGTCACGATTCTGCTCCTGGTCTTGATGAAATACATTATCAACTCTTAAAACACCTTCCTGACTCAGGTCTTAACATTCTGCTTCAAATTTATAACCATGTCTGGACGTCTGGGTCTTTCCCAGCTTCATGGAAAAGGGCCCGTAATTGTTCCCATTCCGAAGCCAGGGAAGGATCATTCAAACCCAACCAACTATCGTCCAATAGCCTTAACGAGCTGTGTTTGTAAGGTGATGGAAAAAAAAAAAAAATGGTAAATGGTAGGCTCTCATGGGAAATTGGAAACTGATGGGCTTTTAGCCATGGAACAGTGTGGTTTTAGAAAGCATCACTCTACCATGGACCATTTAATCAGATTGGAAACCACCATTCGAAACTCTTTTTTAGAGAAAAAGCATGTTGTTGCCATTTTTTTTTCGACATAGAGAAGGCCTATATGACACAACGTGGAAGTATGGAATCCTGTCAGACCTCCATCGGATGGGTTTCCGTGGCAATCTCCCAGTGTTCATACAACAGTTTCTGGCAGATAGATCCTTCCAGGTCCGTGTGGGGACAACATTATCAGAAATTCATAAGCAGGAAATGGGGTGTTCCACAGGGCAGTATCCTTTCTCCAGCCCTGTTTAGTATAGAAATAAAAACGAAATTGTCAATTTTGTCAACCAAGGTTCAGACTGCTCTCTTTTTGTTGATGATTTCGCCCTTTATGCATCTGGGAAATCATTTGCTGGTGTACAGCGCCAACTCCAGTTGTGTGTTTATAAAATCCAACAGTGGGCAGTCGAAAATGGGTTCAAGTTTTCATCAGTTAAAACAGAGTGCATCCACTTTCACAATTTCAGACAACTACCACCACCAGAAATTTTCATAGATAAGGCTCAAATTCCTGCTGTCACACAGAAGCCAAATTTTTGGGTGTTACCTTTGACCAAAAGTTAAATTTTAAAGCCCATATTCAGAAGTTGAAAACATCGTGCCTCAAAGCCATGAATATCCTCCGTGTAGTGGCTCATACAGATTGGGGGTGCAGACAAACGCACACTTCTCCATCTTTACAGGGCGTTAGTTCGATCCAAGTTGGACTACGGCAGCATCATTTACGGCGCCGCTAGAGCCGTATCTAAAAGTCCTAGACCCAGTTCACCATCAGGGTCTTTGTCTCTGTCTTGGAGCATTCCGCACCACCCCTGTGTACAGCCTGTACGCAGAGGCAGGTGAGCCCTCACTGTCCAACCGCAGGCTGAAACTGTCTTTGAACTATTATATCGGACTGCTCTCGGAACCGGAGAACCCTGCCTATGACTGTGTCTTTGACCTCAGTTCCCAAAGCAAATTCGAAAAGAACCCTAACTGTATTCCACCGTTTGGTCTTCGTATGCAGCCTCACGCGCGGAAATGCAGGTCTAGACCTAGGAGTTGTGTCCGATTTTTCTAAGTTTCCAGATCAACCTCCGTGGACCTTTTTCACACCAGAGATTCGTTTTGATCTTGCAGCTTTTCGCAAACAATGTACCAGCTCTCTGGCATACAAGGCATTGTATGCTGACCTTTGTTCAGAATTCCCATCCTATCAGAAAATTTTCACTGACGGTTCCAAGTCTGAAGATGGAGTGGCCTGTGCAGCCTATTGCCCTGGTGCTCTCCTTCTCAAATACGGTTGGAACATATTCATTCAGACGCTTCTGCTTACTCTGCTGAACTTACAGCTCTGGTTCTGGCACTGAGGATAATCTCACAGTCTACGAAGAGGGACTTTCTGTTTCTGTCGGATTCACTGTCAGCTTTGGAGGCCATAGCTGGCCGAAACCTTCAGCATCCCGAACTCTTACACTTTTTTGAACTTTTGACCAAGTTGAAAGTGGAGGGTTACAATATTATTCTGGCTTGGGTTCCTGGTCATGTTGGCATCGGAGGGAACGAAATGTTGATCGTTTGGCCAAGAATGCCACAAGAGAGAATCTGTCAAACACACCTATCCCCTGCTCAGATCTGAAACCCAAAATTAACGATTATGTCAGAGACCTCTGGCAGGAAGATTGGATACACAGACGGATAACAAACTCTTTCAGATCGTCCAAACCTAAGGAGTTCCTCCCATCTTCGTCTGGTGGTCGTAAAAGAAAAAACAGTTCTGTGCCGGCTGCACACTGGCCATTCGTATTTTACCCATTCGTACCTTTTAAAAGGTGAAGAAGCTCCATGGTGCATTCCATGTCATGTTCCACTCACAATGAAACATATTCTTTTAGAGTGTTGGGACTTGCATGATGTGAGACACAAACATTTTACAGCAGATTCCATGAAAACCTTGTTCAGAGACGTTCCGCCTGACACGATCTTTGAGTTCTTGAAAGAGATAAACATTTTTCATCGGATCTGAGATTTTACAGTGGAAAGATTTTTAACAAACTTTTGGATGTGTTTTTGGACGTATTTTAAAGAATTGTGTGAATGACTGCCTTGTGAGTTGTTTTTAACGTGGTGGCGGCCCTGGTGTGGCCCTTTGCGGTCGGTTGGGCTGTGGGCAACATTGTCTTATCTTATTTCAACGTGTTGGTTTTTAATCCTAGGATAGGTTTCTTTTAATCTGTTTTTAATGGGTTGGGGAGAGGTTTTGCTTTTAATCTTTTTTTAACATATATACGTGGTAGTTTGGAACGGTGACAGTCCTGAGATAATCTCTGCTGTTGACGGGACTATAATTTTAATCTTAATCTTAATCTCTCTCTCTCTCTCTCTCCTTTCCTTCATCTCTTTAGAAGGTACATAGGCCTTGTACTAGTAATGCGTGTTAAGCAGACGAGCTGAAATCAGCAAGGTGTCTCTTGCCACAGACTGACGTGTGGAGGCCGACTCATTTATCATCATGGCACGCGCCATACAGGCTATCTGCTGCACGTGCGCGTGCATCTACATCACGTGGGTGTCACCCCACCCTCCCCTCCTCACTCACCCCCATCCCTTTCCACCCCGCAAAAAAGGGGCCCAGTCACAAAAAACCTGTGTGCTCATTCATCAGTCGATGACTGGGATGGGGATGGGGTTGGAAGCGTTGCAGGAAGAGTGGGGTGTCTGGGGGAGAAAGATGATGGTGGGTAGGCTAGTAACGGGTAAATGAATAAGTGAATGCTGAGGGAAATAAAAAGGTTTGAAATATGGCATGTCGTGACACTGGTACAGAAGTTTGCATATTAGCATGGGAGAGAGAGAGAGAGAGAGAGAGAGAGAGAGAGAGAGAGAGAGAGAGAGAGAGAGAGAGAGAGAGAGAGAAGAGAGTGTGTGTGTGTGTGTGTGCGCGCGCGCATGTGTGTGTGTGTGTGTGTGCATGTGCAGGGGAGTGGGGAGGGATGCTGGTAGTGGTAGAATGTATTCACGTTCAATTTGTCTCAGTTCTATCGTATTGTTAATTTTGGAGTTGCTATTGTTGTTTTCCATTCAAAACAAGCATGTACGCATGTTGTACAAACCTTCCCATGTACTCATCTGCTCCTCCCCCCCCCCCCCCCCCCCTCCTCTCTTCTCTCTTTGTCATCTCTTTATCACTGGCAGGGTAGGGTTTTTTTTTTTACTGGAACATTTTGTATATGAATTTCAAGTACAATAAATAATCCTCTCTCTCTCTCTCTCTCTCTCTCTCTCTCTCTCTCTCTCTCATTTCCATTCAAGGCATTGATGTTGTTGTATCTCCACTGTATGGAAAAAAAAAAAGAAAAAAGAAAGAAAGAAAGAAAAAGAAACCACCTGGATGTCATTCTTTGTTTTGCATGGTATAGACACGAATTAAGCTACGCTGGGAAAAAAAAAAAAACCCAGTGTGGAAAATGTGATGTGAGCGAATGCCTACACGCCTCCAAACAGAGATGATTTGGCTATCGTCTACTAGGCTTGGCGGACAATATCATGTTACGTTAACGAACACGTTGTGTTTCACATTCAGACAACTACATGATCCACCACAGTATGTACACTTAATCAAGAATCGTGTTTTACTTCAAGTTGTTACGAGAGTCAGGTGTGGTGCCTCTCCATTGAAACGTTCTTGAAGTTCTTAACGAGAGTCAGGCTTGGTGTGTCTCCACCAAAATCGCATCTCTTTAGATTTCTCATAACATGTGAACGTAAGTTGCGTTATAAGCCTGTTTTACCTGCATGGACAAGAAATTTAACAACACTTTATTTCGAAATGTCCCTGGTATCAAAACTTTACTGTCCATTCCACAGAAGTATAAGTCCGTCCTGATGCTTTTAAACTGCCACTACTCTTTGCAGATGTTAAAGCATGAGTGTTACTTTTCTTTCTTTTTTTTTCAAAAGTTTTTGGTCGCAGAAGCAAGTAATTGTTAGCAAATAGTGTGCAATCACATTATGTCTCTCTCTGTCTCTGTCTCTCTCTCTCTGTCTCTCTGTCTGTCTGTCTGTCTGTCTGTCTCTCTGTCTTTGTCTACGTCTCTCTCTCTCTCTCTCTCTCTCTCTCTCTCTCAAAAAAAAAAAAAAAAAAAAAAAAAAAATCTGATGATCTACGCATAATATTATGTATGTTCATGTTTCAATGAGTATGAGTGTGTTGCATTCTGATACCTTGTTTCAATACCATCCAGGGGCACTGCACTGCACCTCCACCCACAGGTTGACTGGACACAAAGACTCCCCCTGCCCGTTGGCGCGTTATCAGTGATGATACTGACACACCTCTCGCCCTCCTCTCCACAGACCTCTTGCCACAGACTGATGTGTGGAGGCCGATTCGTTAATCATCATGGCACACGCCATACAGGCTGTCTGCTGCACGTGCGACGCGCGCGTGCATCTACGTCACGTCAGTGTCACTCCCACCACCCTCCCCCACCTCACACTCACCCTCATCCCTTTCCACCCCCGCAAAATGAGGGCCCAGTCACAAAAACCTGTGTGCTCATTCATCAGTCGATGACTGGGATAAGGATGGGGATGGGGTTGGAAGCGTTGCGGGAAGAGGGGGGGGTGGGGGGGGGGGGGGGTGGAGAGAGGGGGTCTGGGAGAGAAAGATGGTGGATAGGCTAGGTACAAGTAAATGAATAAGTGAAGGTGGAAATGGTGAGGAAAAAAAAAAAAAGGTTTGAAATATGGCATGTCATGACATTGGTACAGAAGTGTGCATATTAGCATGAGAGAGAGAGAGAGAGAGAGAGAGAGAGAGAGAGAGAGAGAGAGAGAGAGAGAGAGAGAGAGGACACTGAGAAGATCAACGTTCGTGTAAGTGCAACGTCTGTCACGAATAGGACGTATCATGAACGTTATGTTTATGCGTTTGCGTTGCATATCATAGAGCGTAAAATGCTTGGACAGAATACGTGCGTACTTGGTCCTGAACAGTGAGGGACGCTCATTTTGAGTCATTTCTTTTTTTTCCTCTTTAACTTTTCGGCCTACGTCGCCTATTTGCGCGCCTTACGCCGCGGATCTCGTGTGTGTGTGTGTGTGTGTGTGTGTGTGTGTGTGTGTGTGTGTGTGTGTGCGTGCGTGCGTGCGTGTATGCATGCGTGCATGCGTGCGTGCGTGCGTGTGTGTGAGCGCGAGTGTACTTCTTTATTGACGAAAACAATTTTTGGTACTTTTGGTACAGATATGGGGCCATATGTTATTGAGCAAATCATGACATTTTTGTGAAGATAGTTTAAAGAACGTATATAGTTATGAGGTCAAAATCTTTACTGTGGGTCATTAAGAAGAAGGCCGTTTTTTGGGTTTGTTTGTTTGTTTGTTTGTTTTTTTTTGTTTTTTGTTTTATTTAAGCTCCTAACTCGATGAGCTAAACTACTCATTTGTTGTGGAACTTCTCACCATAAGCTTATCAAGGGTACATAAACATCGTGGCAAATTTACGGCGATGAGATTAAAATTAAATACCAGGGCTTTAGAATCCTTTTTTTTTTTTTTTCATGCATTGATCAGTTAATCGTGTTGACTCAATCCGAGCAGCTGTGTCTATCACTGTGTGTAGTTGGGGGTAAGGTTTGCGCGCCGTAGGGTTCACTATGGACTGTCAGGTGGCGAGCCTTGGGCTACGAGTGGTGGATGGCCACACACCTCAAGTGGTCACAACCAGCGTTGATAGCCACGTGATCAGAAGGATGACGTCAGCTACTGTACCGTCGGCCAGACCAGGGGCGATGATCGTGCTGGAAGTGCAAGCGGTGGGCGATGATAAATACTAGAAACATTACCGACGCTCAACGCTAGCACCACTCACGCGGCTATCACTTGTGGTGTGACCATTTCTGCAGTAACTGTTGTTATCCTTTTCATCGCATGATATTAAAGAGTTCAAACCAACACCGCTTCTGAACTTTACGAGGAAAATCTTTCTCTTGGTCATGGCGTGAGGCTGAATAAACACCTCACAAGAAATTTGTACTTGGATGTGTCAGTCCAGGAAGGAGGGATCCTGGGAGTATCTGGCTCTGTAGAACATGGCAGCATGGTCTGCAAAGCAGTCAAAAGAGCTATGGTGGAGAAAAGGGACAACGACATGGTGTGGCTTAATCTGGTAAATGCATGTAAATCCGTACCACACGAGGTGATTCAACTGGCTCTCGAGATATATTGTGTCCTGAAGAACAGCTGAGAAATGGTAAGGAGCACATTCCTTGAGGTTTTCCACACAACAGACTGGATCAGTCTGGAAGTTGACATAGCAATGGGTTGTACAAAGTATTCCAGTACTGTTTGTGTTGGCAATGAAAGTCATTTTGAAAGAAGCCATGGACCACGCACAGACCACGGCTGACCTCTGGAACGGAGATCAAGTGATGTCTTCAAAGCCGTCATGGATAACACAACAGTCCTTTCTACTGAGCAAGATTAAACTTTAAAAAAAAAAAGAAAGAAAATCTGAACCAGTTACACGATGTGACGTGACGCTTGACAACACCATCCGATCAGTCCCACTAAAACACCAAACCAAAGAATAGATTTCTCACTTTATGATGAAACAGTGAGAACCTGTCTATGAGTACCACTCTGGCTACAACACTGGGTGTTAGCAAGTAGAGTGGATGTATATAATAACCATATACATTCAGTGTAACTTAGACAAAACCCCTGTATGCCCAACTTGAGCTTGCTGCACAGAGTGCAAGCGAGTAAAGTAGGAGTGAGGAAAGGCCCCTCATTGTGGTAGTCCAATGAGAACTGAAACACAGTCTATGGAAGTGACATGCCATTTCTTATCTATGTGTAAGTAATAAACGTTGATGTGTGAAAGTGCACACCTAACTTGTGTCAGTTCCCTGTTGTTCAATCGAATGTTGAATGTTTGAACTTCTCTCTTCAATTCTGTATCTCAGAGCTATAAGTACTTTTACTTAAGAGTACAGGCCTAAGGAAAATTATCTCAGAGCCATTCCTCAGTATTTTATCAATACCCGGAACAAAAATAAAAATTTCTTTGATGACTAGTACCAGAAAGTTGCTCCTTCCCACCACTAGTAAGAGAGAGGGTGAAGGTGAAATGTTAAGATAATTCTCATAGAGAAATTATTCCAAGTCCTTCCCCTAGAGGACCCACCTACCACTCATATTCATCTCGTCACATCGAAGTGGGGGCTCGTCTCGGGATTGTAAAATACACTGTGACTGTTAAATACAATTCATTCAAAATTTTATTCCCTTTGGCTTGTCCAAAAATTTGGACAAAAGCAGAATTCAGAGCAAATAGGCTGATTGAGTTGAGTCCAGGAGGGAAATCTTTTATGTTTGTTGTGTGAATGGTTATCTTACATAGCAAATAATAAGAGTGTCTGTGGTTGATGTTATAATCAATTCATTTTGATATTTACATTGTGTGATTCTTTGCTTTTGTTGTACTTGGTGGATATTTGATTGCTAAAGAATTGTATAACAGTTCATTATCATGGCTGAATCAGTGAAACTAAGACAGGAGATCAAGGAGTGGGGAGAATCCTTAGGCCTCTCTGGGCAAGAGTTAGTGACATTTGTGACTACCCAGTATGAAAAGGAATCAGAAAAGGCCACAGAAGAGACTAGGAAATTAAAGCAGCTTGAATTAGATGCCGAAGAGTGGAAAGAAGCCCGCGAAGCTGAAGAGCGAAACAGAATAAGGGAACTAGAACAGACAGAGCATGAGAAAATAAGAGAGATTGAACAGGCCGAGCGTGATAAGGCCAGAGAACATGAACTTGCACTCGGAAAGATTGACAAATCCTCCGAGAATGATAGCTCTTCAGACACGGCCAGTCAAAATTCACCGCCTCCCATCCAAATTCCGGCAATGTCAATTTCTTTGGATCCATTTAATGAGAACACAGAAAGTATTGATGCATACTTAGACTGGTTCGAAAGATTGGCCAATGAATTCGGCCTAGACACAGAAAAGTGTAACATCAAATTAGCACAAGGTCTTAGAGGTGTTGCTTATGATGTGTATACCAAGTTACCACCAAACAAAGTAACTGATTATGATGCTCTCAAAACAAGCCCTACTCACCCGTTATGAGCTGACCACTGAAGCCTACTGAAAGAAATTTCGAAACTCGCGGCGTAGCAGGGGAGAAACCTATGGCCATTTCACAGATAGGTTAACGACTTATCTCCAAAAAATGGTTGACACTGTCAAACCAATCACAGACCTTTGATGGTCTGACTGAGCTCATCCTCTGCGAGCAGCTGCATGACACAATGTCCACTGACCTGCAAACTTTCACAGCAGAACAAGGCGCTGCTTCCCTAGCTGACCTGATCAAGCTAGCTGATAGGTACACCGCTGCCCATGACGAAGCAAATGCATACAAAAAGATGCATGACAGGCAAAACCAGGATTCGAACCCCCCACCATCACAGCAATCTCAAAACCAAAACCCACCACCAAGTGGGAAACCACCCCACAGTGAGAAACCACAAACTGGTAAACCATACAGTGGTAACTCAGTCCCTGTGAGTCAAAACAGTGCACAGAAGCGTTTCTGCACGCACTGTAAAATGACATCTCTCAACACTGCAGAGTGCAGGAAATCTTTGGACCAAGACTCCAAACAATTGCTGCGTACCAGGTAGTGTCTACACCCAAAAGTGACACACCATCTATGGTACATAATATCACTGCACCACCCATCAGTGAGCAGGTGTTAGTAAATAACAAACCTGCCTCCTGTTTGTATGACACACAGGATTGTCATACGATGCAGTCGTAAGAGCTTCCCTTGTGGAGCCAGCTGCTATCACCGAGGAGACAGTGCCTTTACAAGGGGCTGACCTGACTTTGCCACCTGTTACCTTACCTGTCGCCACAATTACGGTTGACAGTAGGTACGTCAAGGGACAGATCAAGGCAGCCGTCATGGACAATCCGATCCATGATCTCCTACTTGGAGGCCATTATGTCACACTCAGGAACCCGTCTGAACCTGTCATTGTGTCCACACTGCAGGTGAAGACCCCAAAGCAATTCAAACCTCCTAAAAAGGAAATGAAGGCAGCTCAGCGAGCTGACCCAACATTAGCTGCATGTTTCAAGAGGCAGCACCACACCCCATCACCCTACTCACAAAGGTGAATTCTTTAGGCAGAATGGTCTTTTGTACCGTAGGCTAAATAAAGATCATTCACAACTTGTGGTCCCGGCACCACACCGGACCCGAGTGATGGAAGTGGGACATACACTCTGTTCGCCAGGACATATCAATGTAGGGCAGACAGTGCAATGGGTGATGAAGCAGTACTATTGGCCAGGGATGGCAGAGGACATAAACAATATATGTTGATTCCTGCCCCCTGTGCCAACACTGGTCATCAAGCCAATGGGGCGATTCACCCCCGGGCCAGCCTGACAATCCAGACACAGGCCAGCAGGAGCCAAATAATGTATTCTGAGGCTCCATCGGTGTCTTGGTGACTCCAGAGCTAGTGCCAAAAAGCATAATGGACCATGATCGGAATGGATTGTCAAGCAGAAGCTTCTCTCTCGAGAGAATCTTTTTTCGGGGGGCCTATGTGATGTGACACCTGACAACACCATCTGATCGGTCCCACTAAAAACACACCAAACCAAAGAATAGATTTCAAATCTATGCCCACTCTCCCCTCTCAAACCCCCATCCCCACCCCCCCTTCCCCCCTTCCCCCTCTTAGAACGGTGTGCGTCGCACAGCTTCAACTATCTGCTACAAGGAAAATGGCGTCACAGTAAATGCGTGACGCTTTTCGTTCTTGTCGGCCTACCTCCCTTCCCCCCCCCCCCCCCCCCCCCTCAACCCTCCCTCCCCATGCTGTGCGATACTACGCAGCGTGGGATGTGTGTTCTAACAATAGCCCGTCTCCCCCCTCCCCCCTTTCTCTACCCCACGACACAAAGGGCGTATTGCCGCGCTCTCCCCCACCACCACCACCACCCCCCCCCTCTCCACCTTAGCCACATGCAGCTGTAATTGACACAAAGGCAATCACCCCACGGTCCCCGTGCTCGTAGACACCTACACGTGCTCGCGGACACTATGCGGACGCATAAATTAACTGGTGCTCACGGACACCCTATACGGATGCATAAATTATCCCATGCCAATTAGGTTCAAACAATTCCCGAGGTGATTGTGACTAGACTAAATCCCTTCCCCTCTCACCCCTGATGGGTGAATGACAGGTTGTCAAAATTTGATTTGGCATGTGAGAGATTCATATACCAGGCACACACAGGCGCAACTTCACTGACCCCTCAGGACTGCCTGTAGTCAAGAACGGAGGAAGACAAAGGGACAGAGAAGGCCTAGTCCAAACTCTTGGTAACTCTTTGATCTCAAGTCATTCTCTGTCATTCCCAGGAAAGTGAGTTGGAACTCTGTTTTACATTTTTGAATCTAGGTATTGATTTTATGTATGCTGTGTGTGGTAACATTGTAACTTTGTACAAATGCTTAGCAACATTTATCAAACTGATGAATGTTTATTTTGTGTAGTAGTTTGCTTGCCATCATAGGGCAAAAGCTCTCTCCCAGTGGTTATGATTCTTTGTTAACAATCTGACCACTATTCTTTGTGTGCACCCTGACTTTTGTCAGTATGCAACTCTGTTTAGATAATAATTCAATGTTTAATTTTGATCAGGAAAACAGTATGCCTGTGCTAGGTAAAAAACTGCTACTACTGATTTATAAATACTGGTGATTATTGGAATGATTTGTAGTGTATGACTACACCACATGTGTACTTGGACTAAGCATAGCCCAAGTCAGTGTGATTTAATTCATATGAAACATGGAAGAGTTGTTTGACTGAAAAACTGTGTAACATTGTATTACTGTCTCCTACCCTTTTGTAAGCTTAACTTAGCCTTTAAACAAAAGTGGAGATTAATAGTTATAGCAGAAACTCTACCATAGAGAAAAACTTTGCTGGTTGAGTCTCACACATCCTCTGAAAGAAAGAGGAAAAGGGTAAATGTGTGCACTCGACAAGCCAGCCACCAGATTCTCATCTACAGATCAAGTTCTCTTTATCACAGAACTGGGATCCTGGTCACGCTGCACATTGCGGTTGAACCAGAAGCTGGGCCTTCGCCAGAAACCGGGGCGACACCAGACAACAAATCTACACCAGTGGGGCAGTCACCAGCCACAGGAGAGATCAACTATTCTCTCTGAAGCAAAGCTAAGTTTGCTTACCACCTGGACTCAAACTCATCAGACCCTTACCTCACTTTATGATGAAACAGTGAAACAGTTCCCTGTTGTTCAATCGAATGTTGAATGTTTGAACTTCTCTCTTCAATTCTGTATCTCGGAGCTATAAGTACTTTTACTTAAGAGTACAGGCCTAAGGAAAATTATCTCAGAGCCATTCCTCAGTATTTTATCAATACCCGGACAAAATAAAAATTTCTTTGATGACTAGTACCGGAAAGTTGCTCCTTCCACCACTAGTAAGAGAGAGGGTGTAGGTGAAATGTTAAGATAATTCTCATAGAGAAATTATTCCAAGTCCTTCCCCTAGAGGACCCACCTACCACTCATATTCATCTCGTCACACACGAGTTAGTCGATTTATCCAGACTGAGCTTCAAGCCAAAGACATGGTGAAGCCTGTCCCTATAGAAAACAACAGAACTGAAACAGTTACTTTCACCATAGCAACCAGAACAGTCAAGGGCCTCGGGAGATAGTACAATGACACATTAAAAGAAAGAAGGAGAAGAAAGGAAAAACAAGCAAATGGCAGAAGAAAGCCCTCCAATGGTAGATCAGCCTGCCTTCCATTTCAAATGCAAAATCCAGTCTCCGCAGTTTGTGCTATCCCCAAACTCCCCTGAATTTCTCGGATGTAAGATATTTGCATCAGCGCATTGCAGGCTTAAATCAACAAATCCATGTGGAAAAAGCTTGGTGTCCTGCCTGGTCTCACTGACTTAGTGCTCTGTTGTTGACGAGCAAAACTGGAGCTGTCCATGAAATTCATGCTCAAGGAATATAAAATGGGAAAAGCAAGGTTACTAAGACTTAGGAGACTTGGGAGACAGGGTTATGAGATCTTCCAGCAGAGGCGAAGGTCTGGCAGAGTTTGAAAAGTTTATGAGGCAGTGCATCTGTCCAAAAACACACAAAACACAATCAGATAAATAAGAGGTCACATGCAGATCAAAGGGTAGGGGCCAGGATCGATAGAAACCAAGAGGTGATCAAAGGCAAAAAAAATGAAAGCAAAGAGGAGTGTACTAAAACATGAACTGAAGAAAGAAGATGCCAAGAAAATCCCTAAGGCATTCCAGCAAGCTAACAGGACTATGAGCATCGTGGGGCAAGCGCACTCCAAAGAGAAGTCTCAGGTGTCAGTTTCATCGTCAGATCTGTATACGACTCCCTGTCCTTGAATTCAAACCTGATGAAACGGTGAAGATCAGATGACCTTTTGAGTTTGCTCTGTTAGAACAAAACAGGCAGCGGTAAGTGTCTGAATTCATGCAAAGTGGCGCTAACCAGAGAAGGTGATACAGGGTGACACAACCAAGTGCTTAAGGAGATCGTACACGAGGTTGGCTCTGCCAGAAGAAACACAACGCCACTAGAAACTCCAGCTACAATGCTCTACACAGCAGAAGGACAAAACAAATCATAGTCTGGAGAGCTTTGACATGGAGAGAAAGGACGCATGATGAAGTGGATTGAGTGGGTCACTGGAATGACACAGAAAACCTACCAGAATGAGAAAACCCATCCACGCAGTATTTGGAAAAGAGGCAAAAGACTGGACATAGCACACAATATCAAGTTCATCAAAACAAAGTGTCTGACTGAAGTCGCGGTGCCGTATGAAAACAGGATGGAGAAAGATCGAAAAATATGCCAGCCTGGCCAGCAGCTTGATGGAATCCCTGTTTGATGGTTTGTGCTGGTGTCATATAATATCTGCGAACCATGATATCTGGGAACACTGTCCCAGATTTACCGCGATATCTGGGAACACGTTCCCAAATTTCCTGAATTTCCAATCGTGAAATCTGGGAACGTGTTCCCAGATATCACGGTAAGTCTGGGAACGTGTGCGAAAAAAAAAAAAAAAAAAATGACAAGAAGGCCAAAGATCTCAATTGCACCTAAATGAATGTTTCTATCTTATCTCGAAAATCCATTCTTTTTCGTCTTCTTTCTGCCCTTCTGAGCTTTGAAAGACCACATTCCGAGATATCACGGGCCTTCCCAGATATCACAGTACATTTTGGGAACGCGTTCCCAAAAAACTCTGTGATATCTGGGAAGCCTTCCCAGACATCACGTTCCCAGATTTCACGCGACACCGGTCCCGTTATTTCTATGATCTGGGGACTTACTTTTCTCC
>JADBJO010004134.1:144771-152271 GCA_016801955.1 Conus betulinus | reverse complement strand
AGAGAGAGAGAGAGAACAGAAAAACAGAGAAGAGAAGATAGAGAAAAGAAAGGGGAGATCGAGTGGAGGAAAATAGTCAGCGGCAACTGCTCAGTGAGGGTAAAGAACGATTCCAAGGTCTTCGACGTAAATCCTTCTTTCCACCAAGAAATGGCTACATCAGCTCTCACACACGGGTGCGTTTCTAGGAGCCACGTCTGTAACAGCTGACGTCATCTGTGGAACATTGTAGCAACCTACAACTGGAACATATCACTCTGAGGAGCACGTGCTGTTCGCTGCCCCTGTTACGCAAGAACGAGAGTATCATTCATGTCTCTCTGTCTCTGTCTGTCTGTCTGTCTGTCTGTCTGCCTGCCCCCCCCCCCCCCCCCCCCTCTCTCTCTCTCTCTCTCTCTCTCTCTGTGCGTACGTCCGTGTGTATGTGTGTGTGTGTGTGTGGTGTGTGTGTGTGTGTGTGTGTGTGTGTGTGTGTGTGTGTGCGTGCGTGTGGTGTGTTGTGTGGGTGGGGGTGTGTTTTGTGTACTAAGGCTCGCGCGTGCGCGCGTGTGTTCGTGTGCGTGCAGGTTTTACAGAATGAAATTTAAACAGTTAGACGTAGTTCTCAAAGAAAAACATACATACAGAAAGAAATAATGCGAATGCAAATGTCTTCGCAGTTGTTGTTAAAGTTAAAATGGGTCAGTGAAAAAAGTGACTGAAATAACACAATGTAATAATATTCAATTAACATGAATAATTTTGATGCACACACACACACACACACACACGCGCGCGCACACACGCGCGCGCGCGCGCGCGCACACACACGCACACACGCACATTCTCTCTCTCTCTCTCTCTCTCTCTTACTCACACTCTCTCGCGCACACACACACACACACACACACACACACACACACACACACACACACACACACACACACACTCGCGCGCGCGCGCGCGCGCGCGCACAAACCCATCCACTCACCTACCCACCCACTTATCCACATACACAATCTTCGGGTAAAGCATTTCATATAGAATACTCTCAAAACAAAAAACATACAGAATGAAATGGAGAAAGAAAGAGACAGCGAGAGAGAAACATAACGCCTGGTTCATTGTTTCTTGACTTTCGTCTCGTTCCTTCTTTCTCTTTCTCGAAAAAAAAATGTGTTCTTTTCTGTTCACATATTTCCTCGTTTTTTTTTCCCCCCCCCCCCCCCCTTTAAACTGTTTCAAAGGCAGACAAAAGGGGGTTAAAAGATGAAAGCCGGGATAAGAATGACAGTTAAGGGGTTAAAGATGGAAACAGATGACAGTTAGGGGGTTAAAAGATGAAAGCCAGGATAAGAATGACAGTTAGAAGGTTAAAGATGAAAACTAGGATTAAAATGACAGTCAGGATTAAAAGATGAAAGCCAGGATAAAAATGATAGTTAGGGGGTTAAAGATGAAAACCAGGATAAAAATGACAGTAGGGGTGAAAAGATGGGAACCACGATAAGAATGACAGTTAGGGTGAAAAAGATGAAAACCAGGAAAGAATGACAGTTAGGGGGTGAAAGAGATGAAAACCAGGATAAGAATGACAGTTAGGGGTGAAAAGATGAAAACCAGGAAAAGAATGACAGTTAGGGGGTGAAAAGATGAAAACCAGGATAAGAATGACAGTTAGAGGGTGAAAAGATGAAAACCAGGATAAAAATGACAGTTAGGGGGTAAAAGATGAAAACCAGGATAAGAATGACAGTTAAGAGGTGAAAAGATGAAAACCAGGATAAGAATGACAGTTAGGGGGTTAAAAGATGAAAACCAGGATAAGAATGACAGTTAAGGGGTGAAAAGATGAAAGCCAGGATAAGAATGACAGTTAGAGGGTTAAAAGATGAAAGCAGGATAAAATGACAGTTAGGGGGTTAAAAGATGAAAGCCAGGATAAGAAAGGCAGTTGGAGGGTTAAAAGATGAAAACCAGGATAAGAATGACAGTTAAGGGGTTAAAAGATGAAAGCCAGGATAAGAATGACAGTTAAGGGATTAAAAGATGAAAGCCAGGATAAGAATGACAGTTAGAGGGTTAAAAGATGAAAGCCAGGATAAGAATGGCAGTTAGAGGATTAAAAGATAAAAACCAGGATAAGAATGACAGTTAAGGGATTAAAAGATGAAAGCAGGATAAAAATGACAGTTAGGGGGTTTAAAGATGAAAACCAGGATGAAATGACAGTTAAGGGGTTAAAAGATGAAAGCCAGGATAAGAATGGCAGTTGGGCGGATAGATAATCAAAGCATACCACTTTAGACACTCACTTTAGGCTGTCGAAGCACCACACACACACACACACACACACTCACACGCACGCACGCGCACACGCGCGAACACACACACACACACACACACACACACACACACACACACACACACAGTGACGCGTACCCTGAAAAACAATCGAAACGAAAGATATATCAAAATATTGAACAATCTTCATCAGCATTCTAAACAGAAGAGAAATTCATAATCATGACACACAAAAATGACATCACAGTAAACCTCGATCACAACGTAGTAAGTCATTTGACAGGATCCGTTTCACGATATCCGTGAACTCAACTCAGCAGAGACAAAAAGGGGGCATTGCAGTCTGCCTGAGTACCCCACCGGCTCCTCACACCTGCAGACGGTGCTATCAGATCACACACCGATGATGCGAGTGTGAGCCAGCCCCTATATGTCTCAAGCGATGTAGGTGTCCACTTTCACTGCTGGCAGATGATGTGAGGAGAAGAGGGATGCAGACCATGCACACATGAACGTGTCATCCTGTGGATACCTTGACAGATACCGGAGCTTTTGTGTTGCCGAAAGCCAGACTGACACTTCAGAAATCTGTGAATGACGTACTGGGCTGGTCCGCCCGTTGTGTTGTGCTACAAATCAGGACAGAGTTAGGCTACGTTCACGCTAAGCCCGGCATGTTGCTGCCGGCCAGTTGCCGTCAGTTTGTCACAGCAAAACTGTGTTCACGGTAACACGGCCAAGTTTCTGTCCGGCAAATTGCCGCCACTACGCTGGGAACAACATGGCGCCCTCCACACGGAAGAAACGCGTGTTTATTGTGGTGGATTTTACAGAACAGATGATTGAAACGGAAATCTCGACAATACGGTGCTCATCCCACACATGCACGCACTTTTGAGTTGACAACACATTCAAGTAGGAAAGCAATTCTTCTCCTTACTTTTCCTTTTTTGTTAATAAATTTACAGGAACGACAGACGCTCGTTTATGTTTTCATAATTCAAACAGTGTACACTGAGAAAAGATGAATAAACACTTACCATCGGCACCGACTTCGTGTGCAATGCCTTCCCATGTCGTGTTGAGGGTGTCTCGATTGTGGTGACTCTGTCTTCCTTGACGTAAATAACAGATCTTTTCTGCACAGCGACAATGAGATTATCTTCGTCCATCTTGAATCAAGGGCATTCACTCTGTCCGTATTATGAAAAATGACGTCCTTTGGGACCGGCCAGCCGTCTTTTTTGTGTACATGCGACAAAGCAAAAAGCTGACCGGGACAAGCCGGCGCCAGCCGGTGACCAGCGTGAACGCCTAACTCCGGCTTCCATGATGGGAAGAAGAAAAAATGCCGTACATTCAGTTTCCAGCCTTAGACCAGAACTCAAAACACCTCTGTGGGTTCAAGCAATGATCCGGGTAGGGTTACAGTGAAGTCCCTGGGTTGTTTTGAATGAAAACAGGCAGAAAACAAACAAGCAAGATACAATTCATTCCTAAGCAGATCTGGTAGGAAGGAAATGGAGTGTCGACTCTCCTGAAAAGAAGATACAACGTGGAAAGGAAGGAGACATAGGAGGTAAGATGTGTGTGTGTGTGTGTGTGTGCGTGTGTGTGTGTGTGTGTGTGTGTGTGTGTGTGCGTGCGCGTGCGTGTGTGTGTGTGTGTGTATGTGTGTGTGTGCATGCGCGGGGAGAGGGGGGGGGTGGGTTCATAACATGCTGTAAGTCTATAGAGTATAAAGAGCTTGAAAATCAAGACTTGATGACAGGAAATAATGATACCTACTGTGTGGGTATAGCTCTATATTTTGCAAGTGCATACATTTACCACAACGAGCGCGACTGTATCGATCAAAATTTCCCTTGATAACTTGAATGATGAATAACTTGCACCAAACAACTTCAGACACTACTATTCTTTTCGTCGTCTTCTTCTCCCTGAAGTCTGCGAAAAGTCATTGAGGTGCCAGACTAAAGAATAGCTCACCGTGTTCCCCTGGTTCTGCTGACAGAATGCCAGGGCCTATAGGTCTCCACAAACACTGTCCAAGTCTATTCTTCCAGGTTGTCAGTCCATCACTTTTTCTTCCCAATTCTGCCCACCAGAGATACGTTTTCATGAAGCGATGACACCCGTACCCCCTCCGTTCTCCGCCTTTTGCATCCAGCCCTGCATACAATCAACAACACCTGGACTGGGATTTAGGTTGAGCCGATGGATGAGCTTGCAATCTTCACATGAACAGATCGTGAAGATATGGTCACATTCACGAACTGCTCATGCCATGTTGTCAAGCTTTCCCTCTACAGCACTCTTTTGGCCAGTTGATGATCTCAGCCGGTCAGTTGTTATGCTGAAGGTCTCTGGTTGTCAACCGTTATTGCCTGTTGTCAGCTGTCTTCAGTTTTTTGCGGACTGTCAATGGCTGTGACTGATTTGTCGTCGGTTGTAGTCCATTGTGTTCCTTGCACGAGCATATGTTCACTATTTCTTTTTCCAGTTTGAATTTTCATGTCTTTCAAAGTTTGACGTTTATGCTTGTTAATGAACAAATTTCTCGTAACAAGTAACGAAAGTGAATAAAAAAGCTTTTTCTCTTCCAACAACATTTCAGACCTAGTTTCTTCCGGCACCCCTTTATATTTCTGATTATCCACTTGCTATTCGTGCTATGTCTGAACTACAAGAAGCCTTATACCATTGTAATTATAACGATCATGAAGATTTCTTCACTTTCTTTTCATTGTGTTCATTGGACGAACTTCTCAAGCGCTGGAAGGAAATGTCAATGTTTAGAGTAACATTATGAGAAAAAATAAGAAAAATGCATAACATCAGGACTGTTTTTGCCGTATCTGTCTTTGCGTACTGTAAGCCTCTGAAATGCATTGTAGTAACTTTTGAATGTAGTCATAGATCATAAATGTCTCTAAAAATAAAACAAAAAATCGTGGTGTATGGTTGGGATGTTTGAAACATACCTCATTTTTTCCAGATCAGTTGTTTGGTGGTTACAGTCTCCAGCTAGTACCGTAACACCAGTGCATAATGACAAGTCACACATTTTTTTTTTTTTTGCAATGATAGTTTTGAAATCGTGACTGATTTGGTCCTGGTGGTGTTTGGTGCTCTGTAAAGGACAATAATAAGAACTTATTGAACTTGCGAGAACACAAGAAAGGGTAGACGAGCTCGACATCTGGCCTACTTTTCATTTAAAAAAAAAAAATGAACGAAGGCCAGGACACCCCTACCGAAAAGGTCTGATGGAATGTTGAGTGCATCCAGTACAAGAATGTGGTCAGAATCAAATTTGGTCACTTCCCATTCAGTTTCAGTTAAAGGAACAATGCCTGGTTTCATTTTTAGCATTGACGGACTCACGCTCAGTAGCTTAATTCTCATAGAGTCAGCATTAGTGTGAGTGATTTCTTATTTCGTCGCCATATCATCCTAACATTCGAAATTCATGATATTTATAAACGTGCCTTTAGGGTGGTTTTCAGGGTCAGCTCAGTGATTGCTAATTGATTCTTGTCACCAACTTCTTCACTTGCTAAGGCAAACGAAAGCATGGGAGCTGTCTTTTATAAAGCACCATATTTCCTCTTTATTCCCTTCTAATGCACGTGGCTGGGGTATTTCAAAGAAACGATCTGACTTATGAAAAGCACCATACTTTCTTCTTATTCCCTTCTGATTCATGCCACTGAGATATTTCGAAGGAACGTTTGACAAGCTTTACAGGAGACCTGGCTTTTGATTGGACGGGAACCATTCCTTCCCCTGATCTTAAGCCTGACTGCAACATTAATCTGTGTCCACGAAAGTCGACTTTGGGTGGGCATAACAAAGTGACTCTGTTTGAAATACAGAACTCAATGGTTATGCAGCGATCAGAGAAGGAATAGATATTTGTATTTCAAAGTCATCCTTTTCATCCTGTTTCTACTTGATTCTGCTATAACCCGTTCACTTTATTGCTGCGTACAGCACTGCTTACATTCTACTCCCCCCAAGTACAATGTTTCCATCCCATAAAAAACAAACGCGAATTTAAGCTGGTCGGTAAGTGACATATGAATAGATGATTTCAAATAAATACAGGAGCAGTAAAATGTTTATGCTAGTAATGATATTCTTCAATCAACGATCAACACACAGCTTATTCCAACATAACCTTGTGTGTATTGCATTTTTTCACGGATTGTTTTCCTGTTTTCTCTGTTGTCATGTCCTAAACGTACATAATGATAATGAAATGATTATGTACGGCGCTTAATCTTACATAAGCCCTGAGCGCTCACTAATACGGAACAACATTTAAGAAAACATAAATGAAACCAATAAGAAGATAAATTTTGCAATAAGTACCATGCACCTGCAAGCAAGAGTACATATTAACACCCTCCCCCCCCCCCCCCCCCCCCCTCACAAACACTGTCTCACAACAACGTACACAACGGCATGCACGCACACACACGCACGCACACAGTCACACACACACACACACACACACACACACACACACACACACACACACACACACACACACACGCAGAGAATTAATTTGATTCTTAAATAAAATGTCAGCGAACCGCCCAGAGAAACGTGGACAAACGAGTCACAAGACAAACCACAACGCGTTTCAACCTCTTAGGTCTTCTTCAGGTGCAACAAACATGAAACAAATAACGAAAATGCACTTAGCTTTGATCGCTTCTGTGTTCAGCGCAAGAAAGAAGGCGTTGAATGAAAACGAGGCTGTTGGAAGGGAAATAATGTGCTTGTGACTCGTTTGTCCACGTTTCTCTGGGCGGTTCGCTGACATTTATTTAAGATTTGCTATTGATAAGTGAAGCGGGCTTTTTCCAGAGAAGCCTTGAAGGAAGACAGAGTTTGAACTATGCAAAGATATGGGGATTTTATTCCAAGAAACCTGACCCTGAAAAGAAAAGGAGCAATAATCATACGTTTTAGTTCGAAATCGAGGGATTTTGAGTAGAGTGTTGTCGGTAGAGGACGCAACTGCCTAGAAGGAACATAGAGATGAAGGAGATCACAAGGAGCTTAGCCATTTCAAAGATTTAAGGCAGAGTAAGGAAAGTTTGTAGTCTATTCGTTTTTCGACCGACAACCAGTGAAAGAGAAAGAAGTAAGGGAGTGACCTAAGAAGATTTGAGTTGTCTGAGAATCAAACGAGCGGCATTGTTT
>JADBJO010004134.1:129450-138865 GCA_016801955.1 Conus betulinus | reverse complement strand
GGCAATATCAGCCGTAGTGGCAGGGAAGCGCTAACGTAAGGCCCATTCCCACTCAGCCATAAATTCTTATCATTTATTCACCAGTCGACAGTCTGATGAGTCGATTGATACTATTTACTCTGGAGTGAAACTGAACAGTTAATGACAGCAGTGACGTAGATCTATTTTGATTATTGATGACCTTTCCATGATTTTTCTTACTCAGATTATTACTGCCGGTGTTTTATATGCCTGATGTCACTGTTTGCACGTGCGGGTTGGCTGCACGTATTGTTCGGTTTTTTGGGGGTTGTTTACAGTTCAGGGTGCGTTTGCTGACAACGATTTCCATTTGTGCCTGCAGTTGTTTACTATTTCTACTTTAGTGTTTAGGGTTGCTAAGTATGGTTTGCATAGTATTAACCATTTTTCTGTTGAACATAGGTTGCATCTTTTTGAAATGTTGTTGTATGGTGATGCCCTTTTTATGATTTTTCCAGGATATGTTATAGTTTATTTTTTTGTCTTTGAGTCTCCAAATATATTTACATAATGATTTATTGTAAAGGCCTTGGACCGTTATAAGAGAGTGAACCATTTTTCAAACACAGTAATTTCCTTCAAAATCTCAAGTCTCTCTATTCTAAAGCTTTGTATACGGAAGTGGCTGATTCGTCACAAACAGACGCATTTTCTGAAGCCAGCAACAGTGCAAATTTGAACGTGGATGGGTGTTGGTAGTATTTAGATGACACCCTTTCTAAGCTCATTGTACTTTGGACACTGAAATAGAAAATGAGCATTTGTTTCTGGGTACATCCAAACAGAATGGATCAGAAGGACCTTTTGCACGTGCCCTTCAAAGATGGTATTTCAATCCTGAATTCACTTATTGTTTTTACATAGAAGTTACCGACACAGCTGAAGTATGTGCTGGACGACTCTGATAATTTTGAACTGGCACAGACATCATAAAAATATTGCGTATTTAAAAACAGAAGAACAACCCTGTTTGAAGCAGTTTACCAATCTTTGTTTCATTTCGGACAAAGACAGTCTTTTATCATTCACACCTTGACATTCCTATATCATCCCAAAACCAAATGTAAACAAAAATATTTTGAACATCACATTCCCATTTTTGTAATTTTGTTCTGGAAAAATAATAACACGCTGTTTGCTTTTCGTGGATATTGGTGTGTAATACCATATCGAAGATTTGAAACCCAAACTTGATGCGTCTTAAGTGCGTCACTACTGTAAGAGGATACCTTCCCCTCTCCCTGTAAATTACCTGTCTTGGTGACGTGGGATTTACACCAGAAATCTGTTCATTGCCGATAAGTGAACTCTTTCAAAATGACTTTGATCAACTGCCACACCCCATATTTGGGAGCCATTCGTAAGTATTTGTTGGAATTCTCAATTTTATTGTTTGAAAAACAGACCCGGAAGAGCTCAGTTTGTAAAGCATCGGACTCGTAATCTTGGTGATCCTGGGGTTGCAGGTTCGAATCTCCGCTGGGCCGTTTCTGTACAGTGTTTTTCCCTCTCGGAGTTGACAATGGCTCTGACTCTCTAACAGTCCATCGAAAGAGATTGTAAACCGAGGTTCCGTGTGTGAAGACACGTATAACATCTTGCCCACCATAAATCCCTTCACCAACTTTCAAAAGAGAAGGCCAGTTTGGTCATTGATATGGACGACACGTTCCACATAACATGCACTCAGCGTGAAAAATCGGAAGAATGAAGGAAGAGAAGTGAGTACATTATATTGACTGAAGGACTGGGAACGACTGAATGAAGCGAGACAGGCAGCTCTTCAGCCGGCACTACCCAGGTAGGTGGCCCGTTGTTTTAAACGAGAGCATGGCGCTTAGAGCTTGGTTTCTAGCCGATGCTCCTAATTATGTTAATAATTAGAGGAGTGTCCCTCCAATAGACAACAACAATTTTGATATAGCAGGTACCCCGTTTTTTAATCCAGTTTGCAAGATCAAACAACGTGCGAGGGAAAGACAGCTGAAAAGACAGGAGAGAGAGAGAGAGAGAGAGAGAGAGAGAGAGAGAGAGAGAGAGAGAGAGAGAGAGAGAGAGAGAGAGTCGACAAGATACGAACATGCACCTATGTTTGTATTCACGTGCACACGCAGACGAAGCTACATACAACAGAATCCACACACGAATAGCCAGTCAGGCTTGGCTAAAGGCTAACAAACAACAACAGAAGATAAAAACCAAAACAAAACAAACGAACAAATGTACTACCAATCCATAAAACCAACCAGCCTACCCGCCAGCAAACAATCTCTTCAAAACCAACACTCACCTGTTTGGAAAAGAAGTGTGGTGAAAACAGCTGCCCATACCCATGTCGCCATCGCTGAACGGATTTTTTTTTCCCCCATCACTTGAAGATGGAAACTCCAGGCTCCTAAGTAGTCAGCTGGAGACGTCTGCTCCAAAAAAAAACAAAAACAAAAACAAAAAACCCCCAAAAAAACCGTCTGCTCCTGACAGCAGGCAGAGCAGGTGGGCTCGACGGAAAGCGGCAAATCGACGAACAGTTTTTCACTTTGAATGGAACTGGCAACCAAAAAACTCAGAGTACATTTTCTCACTTTATCACAACTTTACGTGAAGTCAGAGCGTTAATTTCATACTCTTTTTTTTTTCCTCACCGTCTCACCATCACATGCGCCTGTGATTACAGTCGTCAATGGTACAAAACTACCAACTATTATCCAGTCAGATTTCTCCGAAGGCCATTTTGTTCGAAACACTTTCACCCCGTCGTGAACTGACGTCTTGAGTTCAAATTTGCCAAAGTCTTCGACAGAATCCAGGCCACGTCTACTTAAAACTGAAATATATGGACATTTATGTTCTCACTTTCTTTTTCCAAGTTTGATGAGCCTGACCTCCCCCTTGACGCTGGTATTTCGAAAACAACGAGCGGGAAAAAAAACAAAAAACGAGAAGAGAGAAATAAGGCTCAGAAAACGACAGAGGTACTCAGCTAAGAACTTAACTGCTACCTCCACCTCACAGAGCCTTCAAGAGAAAGGAACAGTTGTTGGAGAGACAGAGCCCACCGTGACAGACCACGAGAGAGACAGAGGCAGCAGCTGTGGGAAGACAAGCAGGAAGCGCCCAAAGCGACGGAGCGTGACTGTAGCCACTTCCCTGCTCAGGCTTGTTACCTGTCCGCCCGGTGTCAGTCGTCACCATGGCAACACGGAAACAGCTCAGCGGTGGTGTACATCGCATCCGGCCGTTCGTGTGGGTCGTGCACAACCACCATATGATGAGAATACATTAAGAAAGTGCATGATCCAAAAGGAAGAAACTCGAATATTAATCATTTGGAAACGATTCTTTTCAATGTACAGGGTTGTATACAACAAACAAACAAGAAGCGTAACTCTTGCTCCTACAGGAAAACAAATAGGTCTCCATAACTCCAAAGGAATGTTGCTTACGATACCGATTTGCCTTGCAGATATGACAGCACAGAGCACACAGAACAAACAAATCGGGGTTACCTTATATTGTTTCTGTTTGTCCATGTCCTTGTCTCACTGTATTCAAGATTGAAAAGGCTGTGCCAGTCGTGAACAAATGTTAATATAATTATATTTCTTCATTTCTCCAGTTGTTGTTGGCGTGTAGATGTGTCCGGTACAGGGTATATTGGCAACCTTGGAACATCCTTTTTTTTGGGGGGGGGGGGGGGGGAGAGATGCTTCCTTGTTTATTCTGTGTGCTCTGTGCTGTCACATCTGCTAGGCGATTCGGTGTCGTGAGCAGTATTGCTTTGGAATTATGGGGTGTGTATATGTTTTTCTTGTGGGAGCAAGAGTTACTCTACTTGTCTGTTGTTTATTGTTTAGTGTTCCCTGCCTAATTTCATATTTATTTTCGTTTCTATCAAATCGGTGTTATCTGTATTTATTTCTATTCGTCCATGTCCTTGTGTGACTCTTTTCAAGATCGAAATGGCTGTGCCAGTCTTGAATAAATGTTAATTTATGTTTGTTCATTTTTCCAGTTGTTGCTGCTGTGTAGTTGCGTCCGGTATACGATATATTTTTGTTTTCTTGTCGGTGCAGAGTTACCGAACTTGCTTCTTGTTCAGAAGTTTTCTGTCTTCAATCTCATTTCATAATTATTTACACAGGTATCCAAGTGTCAAGGTGAGTTGACTGGAAATGGAAAGAAACTAGAAGGAAAAATTTTTATTACGCGAGACGAAAGGAATAAGCTAACTACGGGCAAAACGCGACACGTTTCGTTCTTTTTGGTCGTCTTCGGGGCAAAACAAACAACATTCAGGACAATAAAAACCGAGAACGAGCGATCACTTATCTCCAAATTGGGCGCAAAAATAAAGTTGCATCCATTTCGTATATGTTGTTAGTGATAAGTTTGAAAATGAGTTAAAAGATAAAACGGCGAGTTGCTGGCCACCATTTTGTTGTAGGTTGACCCTGGTCCCATACTCATTAAGTTTCTGAACTTTCCAGAAGCCATGAAATTCTCTAAGTTATTTAACTTTGGTGTGGAGTAAGACGGTGTCAGAATGTGTGTCTGTCATCGGTATAAAATATCTAACATGGTTCACACACACACACACACACACACACACACGCACACACACACACACACACACACACACACACACATCTATGTCTCTGTCTGTCTGTACGTATATGTGTATGCATGCATGTATGAATATGTCTGTATACATGTAAGTATATAATTATGTCTCTGTCTGTATATGTATAGAACGACAGTACGGCAGATAAGCAGTATGTCCCCACCAACTTCCATCAGAACAGACCAAATATACTGTCATCAACTGTTAAGCCCATTTACAACAAATACACTCAAATAACTTAATATGCGTTTTAACAGCAGCCATGAAAGTGAAAACTCCCCTCCCACCCCGCCCCCCCCCCCCCCCCCCCCCCCCCCCCCCCTCTTTAAAAAAATGAAAGGTCAAGGAAAATGTTCGTGTTTTCCGTTTCGGTAGTATGACTTAAGAATCATTTGGAGAACTGTGACAACGATATGTGCAGGACCATATTGTTATCAAGATTTGACAAAAATCAAGTTTCAGATCTAGCTCTTTAATCATGATAAAATTATCTGTCTCCTACAAGTAGGCAGTTGAAAATAAAATGAGGCAGGGAACAGTAAACAATGAACACTACACAAGTAGGGCAACTCTTGCTCCCATAAGAAAACCTAACACAAAGTAACTTTTATTCAAGACTGGCACAGCCTTTTAAAGTTGAATGAAGTCAGACAAATGCAAAGACGAACAATCTAATAGTGGGGGAAAAAAACAAGCGCAGGCCAACAACCTCTCCATCATCACAGTAATGACTTGGCAAAGATAAGATAGTTGATTATGTTCTGCGATGTTTGGTATTTGCAGTTTAGTATCCCTATAACACTTTGGAGACTGTGGCCATACAGGCAAGCACAAGTGTCGTTTTTTTTTTGACAAACGAAATACAAGAAGAAGTTGATCGGCAGTGGGGGATGTAGAGGTGTGAAGAGATGAGACATGGAGCGGGAAGGGGGAAGAAGGATAAATGAGAGGTGAAATGAAGGTGGGGACTCTGGGGTGGGGAGGAGAGCATTGAGGGTTAGGTAAGCAGCTCAAGACTGAATATGTCCACGATTCTGTGTCAACGAGCCACATGTCTATTGACGCGTCGAGCACGCCACTTCAGAGGAGATTCATAAACCACATTCAGCATGGATTTATATAGCAAACACTTCAAGGACACAGCCATAAACCAGTGTCTGTGATGACGTATAACATGCAAATTGAACAGGCGGTTATTATACTAAACCAGAGTGTCCGTTGACGTATCGCACGCAGGTTCAAAAAGAATGTCTGACTCTTCGTCTGGTCGTGGCTTGAATTACTGCCCGCTGTAGCTTTCCGTGTGTGCCCCTCATAGAGCGTGTTTATTAATGTATTCTCAGACTGTAGGGGAAAAAAGACTGGACTGCTTTACATCCTTGATTTCGGCTTTAAAGTCGAATGACTACGGAAGGAAAGGCGGAAAATGAAACAACAAAGAAAAGCAGAACCACTGGACCAGCGAAGGAAGGAATACACAATGTTCAAAACAAGCACAACGCGTTTCGACCTACTGGGTCTTCTTCATGCAGGACGAATAACGTTCATAGCAAGGGAAACAAACGACGAACAGACAGTTTCTTATCTCTTGGACATGGGTGCAAGAAAAAAAAATGTCTTAGGTGAACAACTAAACAATGGAATGGAACTGAGGCTGAAGGGGAGAAGATACAGGTTAAATAATAATAGGAATAACAACAATATTTGTTAATAATAATACTGATAACAATGACAATAATAATAACGATATGATAATAATATGAATATAATTCAAATACACACACCCACTCACCCGTACATTGACAGCCAGGCAACAAAACAACACTTTTTTGTTGTTTTATGCTGCCCGAGCCATCAGACACACACACATATATATATATATAATGCTGAACAATTAAGTAGTGGTGGGGGAAAACAGGTGCAGATTAACAATTTTTCCATCATTATAGTAATGACTTGACAAAGATTTGAAATTGAGAGGAACAAAAAAAAAAAAAATTTTTTTAAAGATAAGTTAATGGGAAAATGTATATCATAAATATATGAAAACCCTTCACTAGCTGCATGGGGAAAAACTATTGCAACTTCTCTGGAAAACAGATCTATATGTATTGCCTGCTCCGAGGCCTTTCGTCCGCTGAATCGGACTCATCAGGGAGACACGGCTGATTGTGTCTGTGCTCTTGGCGTCAGATAGAGACACACCACAGTCCATAATTCTGTGGTATTCCGACCGCCAAGGGTTCGAAAAAGAATCCAACAGCACCCCCAAAGCAGTCAGCGAAAGGTAGTAGAATTAAACAAAACGAAAGTGTGGAGAGGAAAAAAAGTTGTTGAAAACTAAAAACATTACGCAAACAGTATAAAATGTAAGGGACAATCTTTGAGCCTATGCTTGAGGATCCATTTAGGGATGCAAGGGAGATAAAAAGAGATATGGAACAGTCTAAGTGGTCAGCTCTGCTGTTCAATAACCCAAGCATTGTCAGTGGCTAAGAATTGTGCAGAACATATCTATATATGTGTATATATAAACTTCAGATACGCCAAACAGGGCGTACGACACAAATATATATCTATATACATTTGACTATCTACTAGCGCTGCTGGTTCCAACGACGACGAAGACGATGACGACGACGAAAACGACGAAGAGGACGAAGACGACGAAGACGATGAAGACGACGTAGACGTCGTCTACAGAGTCAAGTCCGACACAGGACTATTGGAATTTCACAGAGCTGTGGCTCAAAATCACCACCACACTCACGGCGTCTCTGCCGACGACAAGGCGACCGTCTCACACAGGAGCTGTGGCTCACACACAAAAACACAGAACGCAGCGACGGCCTAGCCAACAGGTCGCTGGATCAAAACTCGGGAGCGGCGCTCTGGCTTGGCAGCAGCGGCGTCTCCAGCCCAACTGGCTCAGCGGGTAATCGGTCCCAGGGCGCAGTGGCAGGTAGGGTAGTTGTCGGCACTCGGGCCGGCCTCTCAACACTGACACAAGGCGAAGAACAAGGGGGTAGACACAGCTACGGCCCCGACCCTCAGAAAGTGGCAGCCAGTCCCCTTCAATCCAGGGAACACTCCTACCTGGGGAAAACTGATTAACTACCTTGATTATTATGGCTACTATTCATTACAATTACGACTACATTCATATTCATTAACCACATCACATTCCACTAGAACTTGGGACAAACTTCAGCATATTCTTTTCTTCAACGCTACAACATTCCCTTTTCCGGAATCATAACACTACAACATTCCCTTTTCCGGGAATCATCATACTACAACATTCCCTTTTCCGGAATCATAACACTACAACATTCCCTTTTCCGGAATCATAACACTACAACATTCCCTTTTTCCGGAATCACAGCACTACACAGAAAGGATTTCAATATAAACCTTTCAGAATCTAGTTTTCCAAATTGGGGAAAGGATTCCCACCTGGACCGTCTTCAATAAACCATGAATACAATTCATTACACACAATTAATGATTACTTTTCATCAAACTATAAATGTCACGACAAAATGTTCATTTCTTTTTCTTGTAACACGACAAGAATGTTCATTTCATTTCATATAATCACCAGATTTTAGAAGGTATCTTTTTCCAAAATATTCATCTACTTCAATATATGTAAGGGAAAGATTTCCACACACTCTTGTTTACCAACACAAACTATTCAATATTCATATCAAGAGTGAGTTAAATACTCATCCACATCGAAAATCAAAACCAGCATATATGAAGTCTCTGTCGCTCACTCTGGGAGCTTATTATCCATGGCATCAAAACTCTCCCTCTTCTTGCAAAGTTAAGTCACAGAATAAACAAAATCTTTCTTTCCTTTTCCTGAAGACCACTTCTTTTAAATACTCATTTCATCTATTCATGTTTTCCGAAATAATTTCGTTTTGCTACCCTATCAAGTCATAGGATAACAAAACAAAACAAACTTTTTCTTTTCTAAACAAAACCCTTCACAGTGCGCTGAGGAAGTTTCAGTCGCTCCTAAACGGGAATACGGTTTCGGTTTGCTAATAAATAAATATTGAATGATAAATACCTGACTGCCACCAAAAACAGATGGAGTCCCTCTTCGGCCTTCTGGGTAGTTGCGTTGCCGGGAATCACTGCAGAGACTGCCTAACCGGTTCAGCTCACCCGGCTTTAACAGTGCGCAGGTGAGCAGCAGTCAGGTAAACTTTTTCAACCGGCTTCCGGACGACTACCTTCCGGTTAGCACGGTTTGCACAAAAATTCGTGACTGGACGGGAAACGGTCCGTCACATTACCTTATGTATCTTTTACAGCAGATCTCTTCTCTCTCCTCCCTGTATCACTTTCATTTTCTTTAGCAGTCTATTCTTCACTCACGTATCCATCCGACCATTTTCTTATTTTGACTCCCTGTTTTTGCATATATTTTTTTCTTCTTCCATTCCTTTGTTGTTGGTTTGTTTCATTCTTCTTCTGTTTCAATTGTGCTGTTATCTTTTTTGATTCATAGTTCATGTTTATTCCTTTCTTTCTTCGTATTTTCTATCATCATTATCATTATTACTATCGTCATTTTGTAATTAATTTGATCATTGTCATTAGCACTAATAGTGGTAATGTTTAATAATGATAATAATAATATCATAATGATGATGATGATAATTATCATCAGTATCATTATTATTATTATCATTATCATCATCATCATTATTATCTTTATCATTAATGTTATTACTATCATTATTATCATTATCTTTA
>JADBJO010004134.1:117500-121200 GCA_016801955.1 Conus betulinus | reverse complement strand
CCCTCCACCGTGCAAAGGAAAGGAAAACCCCGAATCTTGGCCTTTGACACTCTGTGTGTTCTGTGGTCGTGTTCGTGTGGTGGTGAACTTTTGTTGTTTATATTCGTTGGATTTAGCAGCCCCATGGATAAATTACTATAGCCTTACCGCTTTCTATGTATCAGGTTAGTACTTTCCTTCAATAGTTTTTCACTTAAATTGTAGTTTTCCCTATTTCTTTTCAGCCTGTGACCCTGACGTTCCTGTCCCGTGGGTCTTGTTGACATTTGACTCGTGCGCATGTGCCTAAATTGCCTGAAGACCAGAGAGTCTCTTAATGGTCGGATCCCTAGAATTCAAACTTTAATAATTGAAAGCAACCGACGGAAAATAATCAAAATGCATATAATAGCTATCAGTTAACAAAAAGTTCAAAACCATACTCTTATAATATGATCTATGGGCAGCCATTACTTAGCAGACGATCCAGCCTCCCACTGTCGCCCCGTCCGCCTCACGCTCACGCTCCCCCCCCCCCCCCCCCCCCCCCCCCCCCCTCTAAGCAGAGAGCGACAGAGAAGGAACACGCGAGCTCTCGAAACGGACTGTGCTGGCGTGACGTGAGTCGCGACTACAACATGCTGATTTGTAAATTGACCTACGGTTAAAAACAAATTCCGCAGCGTGGCTTGCTGTTTACTGAACTAAGTTCTTGACCTACTTTTCGATTCCTGGTTTATCTTATTTACATACTTCATCACTTCATGGTCAAATATTTATCTATGTTCCCCCTTTGTATTCATTTCGTAGTTTTATCTGTACCGATTACAATACTTATTATAAACCTTCCTGTTACATGTTTCCTGTTTGATTTTTTTTTTTTTTTTTTATTTTATATGCACATTATCCATACTCATTTAACTTAAACCATTCATATTCCTAGACTCCCCCCCCCCCCCCCCCCCCCCCCCCCCCGGGACCACATATGTTCCCATATGGTTTACCGGACTCTGCAGTTGCTTCTTCCATGACCCCTCCTCCATGCTCCCTTTTACTTGGTCATGCATTCTAAATTTCGTATCTACTCAGATTATAATTACACTTATTCGTCTTATTCACCTTGATTGTCTATACTCTTGCATCATTATATATTAGCAGATATACATTCAGTTCTACTACACCACTTGATCTAATCAGGCTCATCCTTCTCAGTCAGTCTCAACTTCATACTTTTTCTTTTCTTTTACATACATATATAAATACATACATATACACATATACATATATGTATACATGCATGCACACATGCATATATATATACATATGCATACATGCACATATACACATACACACATACATACACATACATATACATACATAGACATGCATACATATATACAAACACACACATATACATACGCACACATACATACATGTACACACATACATACACACAAATACATATATATACATGCACATTTTACAACCTTGTTCATGTTCTTATAAGTATTCCTGCTCCATCATCCATTTATAATAGCCTCATTCTCCCTCATTTCCATTCATATTTGTACAGTTCCATTCATATTCATTCATTACACATATTTTCCTCAAAGCATATCCATTTCCGTAATTCCATTCCATCGTATTACATGACATTCACGTTCACTCTTACTACACCCTTGTATTCACTTTTATCTACATACATGTAGATACATACATGCATCTACATGTCTGTATTGTATCTACATGTCTGTATTGCATGTACATGTCTGTATTGTATCTGCATGTCTGTATTGTATCTGCATGTCTGTATTGTATCTACATGTGTGTATTGTCTGTATTGTATCTACATGTCTGTATTGTATCTACATGTCTGTATTGCATCTACATGTGTGTATTGTATCTACATGTCTGTATTGTATCTACATGTCTGTATTGTATCTACATGTGTGTATTGTATCTACATGTGTGTATCTACATGTCTGTATTGTATCTACATGTCTGTATTGTATCTACATGTCTGTATTGTATCTACATGTGTGTATTGTATCTACATGTCTGTATTGTATCTACATGTCTGTATTGTATCTACATGTCTGTATTGCATCTACATGTCTGTATTGTATCTACATGTGTGTATTGTATCTACATGTCTGTATTGTATCTACATGTCTGTATTGTATCTGCATGACTGTATTGTATCTACATGTGTATTGTCTGTATTGTATCTACATGTCTGTATTGCATCTATCTACATGTCTGTATTGTATCTACATGTCTGTATTGTATCTACATGTCTGTATTGCATCTACATGTCTGTATTGTATCTACATGTCTGTATTGCATCTACATGTCTGTATTGTATCTACATGTCTGTATTGTCTGTATTGTATCTACATGTCTGTATTGTATCTACATGTCTGTATTGTATCTACATGTCTGTATTGTATCTACATGTGTGTATTGTCTGTATTGTATCTACATGTCTGTATTGTCTGCATTGTATCTACATGTCTGTATTGTATCTACATGTCTGTATTGTATCTACATGTCTGTATTGTCTGTATTGTATCTACATGTCTGTATTGTCTGCATTGTATCTACATGTCTGTATTGTATCTACATGTCTGTATTGTATCTACATGTGTGTATTGTCATGTCTGTATTGCATGTACATGTCTGTATTGTATCTACATGTGTGTATTGTCATGTCTGTATTGCATGTACATGTCTGTATTGTATCTACATGTGTGTATTGTCTGTATTGTATCTACATGTCTGTATTGTATCTACATGTGTGTATTGTCTGTATTGTATCTACATGTCTGTATTGTATCTACATGTGTGTATTGTCATGTCTGTATTGCATGTACATGTCTGTATTGTATCTACATGTGTGTATTGTCTGTATTGTATCTACATGTCTGTATTGTATCTACATGTGTGTATTGTCTGTATTGTATCTACATGTGTGTGTTGACATGTCTGTATTGCATGTACATGTCTGTATTGTATCTGCATGTCTGTATTGTATCTACATGTGTGTATTGTCTGTATTGTATCTACATGTCTGTATATGTATCTACATGTGTGTATTGTCTGTATTGTACCTACATGTCTGTATTGTATCTACATGTCTGTATTGTATCTACATGTGTGTATTGTCTGTATTGTATCTACATGTCTGTATTGCATGTACATGTCTGTATTGTATCTACATGTCTGCATTGTATCTACATGTCTGTATTGTCTGTATTGTATCTACATGTCTATATTGTATCTGCATGTCTGTATTGTATCTATCTACATGTGTGTATTGTCTGTATTGTATCTACATGTCTGTATTGTCTGTATTGTATCTACATGTCTGTATTGTCTGCATTGTATCTACATGTCTGTATTGTCTGTATTGTATCTACATGTCTGCATTGTATCTACATGTCTGTATTGTCATTGTACTACATGTCTATTGCATCTACATGTCTGTATGTATCTACATATCTGTATTGTCTGTATTGCATCTACATGTCTGTATTGCATCTACATGTCTGTATTGCATCTACATGTCTGTATTGTCTGTATTGTATCTACATGTCTGTATTGTCTGTATTGCATCTACATGTCTGTATTGCATCTACATGTCTGTATTGCATGTACATGTCTGTATTGCATCTACATGTCTGTATTGTCTGTATTGTATCTACATGTCTGTATTGTATCT
>JADBJO010004134.1:105000-112500 GCA_016801955.1 Conus betulinus | reverse complement strand
GATGATAGATAGATAGGTAGAGAGGGAGAGGGGAGGAGAGGAGACAGGAAATCAATAACAATACCGAATACATTAAGGAATCCAGAAGCTAAGGAGAGAGAGAGAGAGAGAGAGAGAGAGAGAGAGGGGGGGGGGGGAGGGGGGGGGGGGGGAGGAGGGGTGCAGACAGATGAACTGACAGAGCGCAATCAAAACATGTCTTTAATGTACATTATTTAAGCAGTGGCAAAAACAAACAACCATCTACAACAGCAACAACCAAACGCAAGCGATTTTATGATACTACTAACTTCATTTCTTGCATGAGAAAGGACTTTAACATCCATGATACAGTGAGTGGGGGAAAACAACGCTCACTGAATGTACCATTTTATCAAACAACATCTTTTTTTTTTATAAGAAACGTTTAAAGTTTACATGGCTGGTTATCTGTTTTAAAAACAAGAGCAAATTGTTCCAGCTAGACCTGCCACAATACGTAAGGCTTGCATCAAAAAGGTCTACTCTGGGCAGAGGTCCTCATAATTGATGAAAATGCCTGTGTTCATTGACTGGGAAACTGTCTCTGATACCAGGAGGAGCAATGCAGATGATGACTTGGTGCGTTAATACCGCCTTATCGTATTTCAGTCTTAAATCAAGTGGAAGTGTATCCAGAGTCTTATAAACATTTGACGCCATCAGTCACCAGTTTCAATGCATGTTTCTATAACCCGGCCAGTGGTTTTATGACATTGGCACTGGTGTAATCTCATATTGCCAGGATTTAGTCTATGGCAGACTAGATGTGCGCATGAAAAAAAAAGTTTACGAGAATGGATATTAAGAAAGCGCTTAATTTCATTTAAATGGAATTTCTTTTGAGATGCTCGTTTGCACAAGTAAGCAAGGTGGCCAGGCCAAGATAAACTGTTATCAATGATAATATAATCCCTAAGACCTCATGTGTTTCTACTTCCTCTATTTGCACGCTAGAAATAATAAAAACTAGAGTGAAAATCACTTACATATTCTGATGCCTTTGTCTGGTTGTTATCCAGATGCATTTCATCCTCAGAGAGTTTAGACACACGTAGTTAAGATCAGTCAATTTAACCATTCTGTTCACGCTATCCTGCAGATTAGACGTTCGGAGAGAAATGGACCGACATTTACATGGATCGAATTATCATCTGCGAATAATTAGCGAACTGTTTTTGAAGTCAAGTTCTAGAGGTACGTCTATGACATTAATAATTCTAGTGTTTGTATTTAGCTTTACATTTTACAGATATTAGAATCTTTCTATTTTCAGAAAAAATCTTCATCATTTATGGATTTTAGAGGGTCTCTCAAATGCGTTTGTTATTAATTTCTCCTGCTATCTAAAGCAAAGACGTTTAATCTTATTTTTAATCCGTTAGTCTTGAGAAGAGGGGGGGGGGGGGGGGGGGGGGGGGGGGGGGGGGGGGGGGGGGGGGGGGGGGGGGGGGCGTGTGTATCATATATGTCAGTAAAAGTCCTAATCTCGAACTCGAAAGCTTCATCTGGATCAGTGTACTGATAGAGAGATGACAATGATGAGTTCATGAAGTGAAGAAGAAAGGGATAGAGAGACGACAATGATGAGTTCATGACGTCAAGAAGAAAGGGATAGAGAGACGACAATGATGAGTTCATGACGTCAAGAAGAAAGGGATAGAGAGACGACAATGATGAGTTCGTGACGTCAAGAAGAAAGGGATAGAGAGACGACAATGATGAGTTCATGACGTCAAGAAGAAAGGGATAGAGAGACGACAATGATGAGTTCGTGACGTCAAGAAGAAAGGGGATAGAGAGACGACAATGATGAGTTCATGACGTCAAGAAGAGAGGGATAGAGAGAGACGACAATGATGAATTCATGACGTCAAGAAGAGAGAGGATAGAGAGACCGGGTGGGAGTGAGGAAGGGGTGGGGGCAAGGAGGGGGCAGGGAGAGTGGGGCAGGAAGGGGTGCCACGCACTGAGGCAACAGCTGAATCAACGGCACCGGTTCACCAGTGAGCGCACTCAGGCGCTCAGTCCAGTGATCCATGGCACCATGGGGACCACAGAGTGGGGACAGGGACTGGCACGTGGGGTCGTGTGGAAGACAAGAGGCGGGACTGGAAAGGAAGGAGGGGGCGGAGGAAGGGGAAGACGCAGCTTTCAACAACCTGTGGTCTGGGTTCTGTGTGCAGATGTCTGTGTTCAGCAATGGCAGAAGAGAAACAATGATGCAGATCTTAGTGCCTGTAATCTTGGGTTGAAAGGCCAGGGAGAAAAGGATGGGAACTGCAATGTGGGGCCGGCATAGCTCAGTGGTAGAACGCCGGACTCATAATCTTGGTCATCCTGGGGTTGCGGATTCGATTCTCTGCCGGGTCGTTTCGGTACAAGGGGATTTTTTCCCTCGGGGGTTAACATTGGTTCTGACTCCATTTCCCATACAGTCCTTCGAATGAGACCATAAACCGAAGTTCCGTGTATGAATGCACGCATAACATCTTGCACACACATAAAATCCCATCATCAACTTTCGGAAGAGAAGGTCAGGTTGCCCTTTGGTATGGGATGACACGTTACACATAGCATGTGTTGTTATTGTTGCTGTGTAAAAGTGTCAGGTACAGCGTACAGGGCAAGGTTGGAACACGTTTTTGCCGGTGATGTCACCTTGTTTGTTTGGTGTGTTCTGTGTCGTCATGTCTGCTAGGTCATTCGGTGTCGTGAGCAGCATACGTTTGGAGTTACGTGCGTGTGTTCACGTCACCATGGGAACAAGGGTTCTTCGTTATAGAAAGTTCTAGATTAGCTTCAGACAGACAAAGTGCATTGCCTATCACGACTTGAGTCTACAGGGAACGTTTGACTGACTTGACCCTCTATTAATGTTTACAATGGCAGCTTGTTTGCCTTGATCCTCTGTTGATGTTTACAATGGCGGCTTGTTTGCCTTGATCCTCTGTTGATGTTCACAATGGCGGCTTTTTTGCCTTGATCCTCTGTTGATGTTCACAATGGCGGCTTGTTTGCCTTGATCCTCTGTTGATGTTTACAAAAGCGGCTTGTTGGCCTTGATTCTCTGTTGATGTTCACAATGGCAGCTTGTTTGCTCTGATCCTCTGTTGATGTTCACAATGGCGGCTTGTTTCCCTTGCTCCTCTACTGATGTTTACAACGGCGGCTTGTTTGCCTTGATCGTCTGTTGATGTTTACTTTACAACGGCGGCTTGTTTGCCTTGACCCTCTGTTGATGTTCACGATGGCGGCTTGTTTGCGTTGATCCTCTGTTGATGTTTACAATGGCGGCTTGTTTCCCTTGCTCCTCTGTTGATGTTCACAATGGCGGCGTGTTTGCCTTGATCGTCTGTTGATGTTCACAATGGCGGCGTGTTTGCCTTGATCATCTGTTGATGTTCACAATGGCAGCTTGTTTGCCTTGATCCTCTGTCGATGTTTACAATGGCGGCGTGTTTGCCTTGATCCTCTGTTGATGTTTACAATGGCGGTGTGTGTTTGCCTTGATCATCTGTTGATGTTCACAATGGCGGCTTGTTTGCCTTTATCATATGTTGATGTTCACAATGGCGGCTTGTTTGCCTTGATCCTCTGTCGATGTTCACAATGGCGGCGTGTTTGCCTTGATCCTCTGTTGATGTTCATAATGGCGGCGTGTTTGCCTGATCGTCTGTTGATGTTCACCATGGCGGCGTGTTTGCCTTGATCGTCTGTTGATGTTCATAATGGCGGCGTGTTTGCCTTGATCGTCTGTTGATGTTCACCATGGCGGCGTGTTTTGCCTTGATCGTCTGTTGATGTTCATAATGGCGGCGTGTTTGCCTTGATCGTCTGTTGATGTCACAGTGGCGGCTTGTCGTAAAGCACTCGCTGATGGTCACAGAGCTCAGGGTCTGCCCAACACCTTTACTCCAGGACGACCGGTTTTCATGAGTGTCAGGCACTGCCTGGTTTGCTGTGGCTATAGGGACAGGCTATGATAGACAGGTAGACACTGCATGGTTTGTTGAGGGTATAGGGACAGGCTATGATAGACAGGTAGACACTGCATGGTCTGCTGTGGCTATAGGGACAGGCTATGATAGACAGGTAGACACTGCATGGTTTGTTGAGGCTATAGGGACAGGCTATGATAGACAGGTAGACACTGCATGGTTTGTTGAGGTTATAGGGGCAGGCTACTGATAGACAGGTAGACACTGCATGGTTTGTTGTGGCTATAGGGGCAGGCTACTGACAGACAGGTAGACACTGCATGGTTTCCTGTGGATATAGAGACATACTACTGATAGACACTGCATGGTTTGTTGTGACTATAGAGACAGGCTACTGATAGACACTGCATGGTTTGCTGTGGCTATAGGGACAGGCTACTGATAGACACTGCATGGTTTGTTGTGACTATAGGGACAGGCTACTGATAGACACTGCATGGTTTGTTGGGCTATAGGGACAGACTACTGATAGACACTGGATAATGTGCCGTGGCTATAGAGACAGGCTACTGATAGACACTGCATGGTTTGTTGTGGCTATAGAGACAGGCTACTGATAGACACTGCATGGTTTGCTGTGGCTATAGGGACAGGCTACTGATAGACACTGCATGGTTTGTTGTGACTATAGGGACAGGCTACTGATAGACACTGCATGGTTTGTTGTGACTATAGAGACAGGCTACTGATAGACACTGCATGGTTTGTTGTGGATATAGAGACAGGCTACTGATAGACACTGCATGGTTTGTTGTGACTATAGAGACAGGCTACTGATAGACACTGCATGGTTTGTTGTGGATATAGAGACAGGCTACTGATAGACACTGCATGGTTTGCTGTGGCCATAGAGACAGCTACTGATAGACACTGCATGGTTTGTTGTGGATATAGAGACAGGCAGGCTACTGATAGACACTGCATGGTTTGTTGTGACTATAGAGACAGGCTACTGATAGACACTGCATGGTTTGTTGTGGCTATAGGGACAGGCTACTGATAGACAGTTTGTCATGGTCACGTGGAAATTAGATTCCATGAACCGTGAATTTCGATCCACAGTTTTGTTTTGAAGCTCACGCCTTTTTCAACAGAAAGGGCACACAGTGTTCCCAGTCGTCAAATGAATACATTTGAAGCAAACAGTTTGGGGGAGGGGGTGGCGGGTGGAGATGGGATTGGTGGAAACATTAATTCTGCAGCACACACACACACACACACACACACACACACACACACACACACACACACACACACGCGCGCGCACACACACGCACACACACACACACACGCGCGCGCGCGCGCACACACACACACGCACACACACACACACACGCGCGCGCGCGCGCACGCACACAGCGTGTTAGTTATGTCCCGCTGTAGATGTGTCAGTAGTGTAATATTGATGTAGGTTCTTCCTTTCTGCATGCTATGTCACCTTCTGCACGTCCTCTGATACTGCGGTGTTATTACTGATGAAGAGAGAGAGAGAGAGAGAGAGGAGAGAGAGAGAGAGAGAGAGAGAGAGAGAGACAGACAGAGAGACAGACAGACAGACAGACAGACAGACAGACAGAAAAAATGTAAAAAAAAAAAAAAAAATTAACTATGTGGATGGTGTCTCAACCCCATCGATGAATTACGCAACAAATGAAGCCTTCCACTTTCTTTCAGAATGAATCTGCCAACTTCAGCAAACATGTCCTGTCCGTCTCTTACACCCTCCGGGGAAGCCAGGGAAGGGTGAGGCTTGGACTGGTAATGTGAAGCGAGCGGACATCTTGCCAATTGAAGGGCATCGTCGGACGCCTATTTCTATTCGTCGCTTGTAAGACTTCTCCCAAGTCGGGTGGCATATTCCGTTGTGACAAATCACCTGAACGAAAAAGAAAGAGAACAATTGGATACAATTGGACAGAGTCCATTTTGACGTGGGAATCACAGAAACATGCAAATTCGTCAATATTCAAGCTATCTGGGACATCAATAAAAGAAACAGAGGACCCCCCCCCCCCCCCCCCCCCCCCCCCCCCCCCCCCCCCCCCCCCCCCCCCCCAGAGGATTCATTCATAACGTTTAAAGGTGTCCTGTTCAAATCATGCATTTAACATGTTCCACATGCAAATCAACTTCTCCAGCGTGAACACTTCAGACTAGATTCTATCTGCATGCGACCAACAGATCTCTTTAATGAGTGAAATAGAACAAGATACAAAGCAAGACGGTAGTACCAGTCTAACTCGTCGTTCCTTCGGCTGTTTAGAAACCTAAGATCTGGTTTCCGTTTGTCATGATAAAGTGATGATAATCTTTGAGAATGGTCCTGAAAATAACTTGACAACAACTGTCCTCCGTACCACAAACAGTGGAACATGGTCCGAGCTCGTGTAAAGCTGGGAAGATACACAGAGTGAAAAATGCTTAAAGAGATGGCACGTGCAATCAGTACTGCCAGAGCTCACGCTATGCCACCACATGCTCCAGCAGCAACGATCCACATGGCAGGAGGCACCAGATCATAGTCTGGAACAGCTGTGACATTCAGACCAGGGAAACGCGACTCTAAACGGACTGGCTGATCGAAAGAGTAGACCTTGCAGTCAGTGGCCTCGAGGAGCCAAATAGAATACAAGGTGACAGTAGAAGGGCATTCACAAGTCATGATCTGAATACAGCCCAGCCCTCTGACTGTAACCCAGCCCTCTGAATGCAGCCCAACCTCTGGAAGTGATAGACGTTAACGGCCAGAGACCTTGTATGAGGTGGTCTTCTTTTCCTAAGACCTGCTGTCCAGCTCACGGATGTCCTGCTTCGACCTTTCCCGTTTCGCCCTTTCCAGTTTCGACCTTTCCTTTTCGATCTTTCCCGTTTCGACCTTTCCCGTTTCGACCTTTCCCGTTTCGACCTTTCCAGTTTCGCCCTTTCCAGTTTCGACCTTTGTAGTTTTCCCCTTTCCCGTTTCGCCCTTTCCAGTTCCACTCGTTCCAGTTTCGCCCTTTCCCGTTTCGCCTTTCCAGTTTCGCCCTTTGTGCAGTTTCCCACTTTACTGTTTTCGCCTTTCCAGTTCCACTCTTTCCCGTTTCGCCCTTTCCAGTTTCGCCCTTTCCAATTTCGCCCTTTCCAGTTTCGCTCTTTCCAGTTTCGCCCTTTCCAGTTTCGCCCTTTTCCCGTTTTTCCCGTTTCGCCCTCATCCGTAAGGGGACTGTTAGTAAGGTTTCGTTCATCCTGTCCCTCGATAGGATCAGCAATACAGGGATCAACAGTCTTCATTCTATTTCACTAAATTCCAGTTATTCGATGATCTTTTCTTGAATCCTCCTGCATGAGGAGTTGAGCACTGCTGATCCACCAAGGGACTGATCCTTCACTGGGGTGATGGTAAACGTCTTTGTTGTCCCGGTCAGAGTTGAAAGACGCAGATTCACGGGCCATCTGCATGTAGGATTGTAGCAACGACTCCACCCAGCACTTCGTCACTTCC